>JAESVK010064065.1:133631-166802 GCA_017140935.1 Hamamelis virginiana
TTTATTGGGTTGTAACTTAACAGGTTGAAATTATTGGGTTGAACTTGTACAGGTTGAAATTTTGTATATGTTGAAATGGTGTGTTGAAATTTAAACCAGGTTGACATTTTTTTGGGTTGTCACTGAACAGGTTGAAATGCCAAAAATATGAAAATGTACAGGTTGAAATATTGTATGGGTTGAACTTGTAGTTAATATGTGTTGAAATTTTTGAAGTAGGTTGACATTTATGCCATTCACTGCCAATTAGGGATGCCAAATGCCAAGTTTTGAGAAATGCAAAAAAATGCCAAGTTTTGGCAGTAATGTCATTTTCAGTCAATTAGGGATGTCAAATGCCAAGTTTTGGCACGAATGCCAATTTTTTAGAAACTCTATAAAATGGCGCTAATGCCATTTTCAGTCAATTAGGGATGTCAAATCCCATGTTTTGGCACGAAAGCCAATTTTTGAAAAACGCTAAAAAATGGCGCTAATGCCATTTTCAGTCAATTAGGGATGCCAAATGCCAAGTTTTGGCACGAATGCCAATTTTTGAGAAATGCTAAAAAGTGGCGCTAATGTCATTTTCAATCAATTAGGGATGTCAAATGCCAAGTTTTGGCACGAATGCCAATTTTTGAGAAACGCTAACAAATGGCGCTAATGTCATTTTCAGTCAATTAGGGATGCCAAATGCCAAGTTTTGGCATGCTAATGCCATTTTCAGTCAATTAGGGATGTCAAATGCCAAGTTTTGGCACGAATGCCAAATTTTGAGAAACTCTAAAAAATGGCGCTAATGCCATTTTCAGTCAATTAGGGATGCCAAATCCCAAGTTTTGGCACGAATGCCAATTTTTGAGAAACGCTAAAAAATGACGCTAATGTCATTTTCAGTCAATTAGGGATGCCAAATGCAAAGTTTTGGCACGAATGCCAATTTTTGAGAAACGCTAAAAAATGGCGCTAATGCCATTTTCAGTCAATTAGGGATGTCAAATCCCAAGTTTTCGCACGAATGCCACGAATGCCAATTTTATAGAAATGCCTAAATAGGGATGCAAACTTTGGCATTTGTTGAAAAAGTGGCATTTTTTTACAATCATTTAAGGTTCATTGTTTTGCAATTTTTGGTTTTTTCTGAACTTTGGCATTTTTTTAACTTTTGGTAATTTGTTCAACAGGGCAAGAAATGGCATTTAAGGTTGCTGGTTTGGCTGGTTTTGGCATTTTTTTTTTGAAATTTGGCATTTCTTTTCAACAGGTGTATTTTTTGGCATTTAAGGTTGATGGTACTCGCAATTATTGGCATTTTTTGAACTTTGGCAAACCAAAAATGATATTTTTTGCCATTTTTTTTCAACAGGGGCATTTTTTGGCATATAAGGTTGATGGTTTGGCATTTGTTGACATAATACATAAACTTTGGCATTTTTTTTTCAACAGTGGCATTTTTTGGCATTTATTTAGAACATGGTTGAAATTTGACATTTATTTTCAACATTGGCATTTATTGAAATTTGGCATTTTTTTTTCAACTGTGGCATTTTTGGTAATTTATTGAACTTTAGGATTTTTTTTCAACTCGATTATAAATATGGAGCCTGTTGTAAGAATATGGATCAACAAATATTTTCAACTCGATTACAAAATATCCAGTACAAGACAAAAGGCACACTAAGCTAATGCCATTACTATTAACATTTTTTATTACAAATACAAGTACTGACTCCTTACTGACTCCTTCCAAGTGAACTAGAAAAATAAAACAATGCAATCATTACAATTGAAATTGATACAACATTACAAATAGTTATATGTTTTCCACTCTTCTCCATAAGTTGGAATTTCAAACCATCGGGTCTCAATAGTCCTCCCAAAGCATTACAATGAAATATAATGATAGGATCAATCTTGGAAGCATTTAGGCAAGCAGCAGCACACGTTCAACATGAGCTTCTAACTCTGGGAGTTCAAGAGGCTATATGCAAAATTCACAAAATGAAATATGTCTACTTTCATAATATTTATAGTGTGTAAAAAATAAGATACAAATGGAAATGTATTATCACAGATAGAACACCTTTGTTCTTGAAGCATCCTCTCAACCTCCTTCTGCGATGCTTTGATCTAAATCATACTCAAAACATCAAACTGGGGGACAAATTAAAATATGATCTACAATAACACTAAATTATCGTAGTGAGGTTTTTGTTAAAAAAAGAAAGAAGGGAGTGTTGCGTAGGTAAGTTGCATACGCAAGTCAGATATGAATTGCATCATCTCTTCTACGTTACCTAACTAAATAAATAATATTAAAATGTACAGTTTGTCAATATAATCCAAAATGAGCAAGATGAAGGAAAAATAAATCGGGAGTAATCTTAATAGGAAACAAAATTACTAAAGAAAGCGGCTAGAGCAAAGACTATTGTCATATTATTTGATAATCTATTTAGGGGGAGAAGTAGAAGAAGATATTGATAACAGAATTAAATTTAATCGTGATCTAATGAATTAATAAAACCACAGCTATCATTTGGAACTTGATAAGCTAGAATAACAGAACAGGGCTTGTGCTCTGGTCCCAACTTGTTGATGGAAGGTTTTAACAGTGATGTTGAAAAGACATTTAGGTGTTATAATTCAGTTCTCTTTCTGGACTGGACCCATTTTTATTTTAGAATGGTCAGGCTGATGCTCTGCATCAGGTTGAAGAAGCATAATGCCACTATCCAGAACCACATTTCGAAATGCATTGGGAAAAGAACAAATTGGCACCCAAGTTATATTGGATAAGAATAGTATACAAAATCCTGGAAACTACTTAAAGTGGATAGTCACACACAAATAAGTCAACATGTAAATATAGTTTAAGTAATATAGTCCTCTTGAACTAATGCAGAGGATTAAACTAGTACATAGGCAAGGTAAATCATTTATTTAATTAAGAAAAAGGGAAAAATAAATTAATATTCATCTAAGTGACATGATAATAAAAAGGTGGAAAAATGTGACTACTACTATGCCTCACCTCGGAAACTAATGCCTTGGAACTCCAAACAAAGGCTCCCTGGAAATTTTCAGGACAATTAGACAATACACCCATAAGTCATTCAAAAGAACATGATTCAACAAATGTTGAAGTAGATTACTTGTGTGAAAAAATTATACAAGATACCTACCATTTGTTTTCAACCATTCAAGACATGGTATGAAAGCTTTTAGACTACATGAAAACCACGTGTGAGTCATCCCAAAATGACATGATATGGAAACTACAGTATAAGAATAGTATAGAGTAAATATCGACTAGCCATATATTTGAAAAGAGGAACAGTTAAAGTGGCAGTAACGAGAATATTCTACTTGGGGCATCAACAACAATATAGGCAGAACCTGTGATACCAAAAACTGAATTAGTTGGAATCATTCTGATTCCAAAACTGATGACAAACCCTTTAAATTCTTTGGAGCCATTTTCCTGAAATAAACTAAGCATTAAACATTAAATAGACTTGCTAAAATTACTAAAACTCCCTTGAAGAGATTTTCTAATCCAAAAAATCAATTTTTTGTTTTTTCATTGAAAAACCCCATTAAAAATATAAATAAATAAATAATTCCATCCAAACTTGGGAAACCTCTATGCTCGAAAAATGAAATCCCTTCAATAATCCCCCCGCCACCAAGTGGGGAAATTTCTAGCAATTTACTGTCACTTGGGTTGGACAGCCGGCCTTGACTTCCACCATCATATGATGTCGGCACTCACAACCACCAACCTTGCACCTAGAAAGACCCTGCCACCACTGTTTCCTCCACTCTCCATATAAATAAACCACAAACTACCAAAGTGCCATGCATACCACCTAGTGTCATCCTCTACTTATCATCCAAGACTCTCTATCAATTCCAATACCACTACACACCACCATGGTATACAGTAGTCCAAACTCCCAAAAAAATAAATAAATAAATAAAATACACCATCAATACCACTAGTAGTCATACCATCTTCAATGACCTTGCTCCTAAATCATTTTTCCCAAAATTTCATGTTTATGTCACAATATTCGGACCATTGAATGGGATAATTGGAGAAAGAATACATCTTCATCATCTTTATCAGATTCTTTGGCACTGGTTGGAAAATATGCAATTTTAACCAATAAATTTTTGAAAAATTTGTAGCATCAAAATGGACTCACAAGAAATTGATTTAATTTCAACACAACAAATAAGAGCATATGGTCACTAATCAATCTGTGGACTCAATAGAATAGTGTCAGCATCTTCAATTAGGCAATAAAATGTTTTTTTATTTTCAATTATTCTTCCAGACTACCTAAAATCTTAAACATTCATTCAAAATTAGTGGAGATTCCCTATCAACAATTTCTCCACCTTTAGATTTTGGAACTTCATCGAAAATTTTAAATTCTTCACATACTCGTATTAGATATACACTCCTCCACAAACTGTGTAATCATGTCAAGTTGGTCCCAGGTGATCAGAACTTTCTTACCAAAATTAATCTCAGGTTCAGCAACTAGAATTCTTCAAAGAAATAAAGAATGAGGGAGAAAGAAGGGATCAAAGAAAAAGAAGGACGAAAGAAGATAAGAGAGGAAGGACGCAAACAGTATCAACTGTTATAAAAAAATAATAATAATAACAGAACAAAAAAACCCTAAAAAAAACCCTAAAATGCCATGGGGGAGAAGAGAGACAGAGGGTTCTGAAAAATGTACCTTTTTTTGGGGTTCTCAGCAGCGGTGGAGCGGCAGCGAAGCAAGGAGATTCCACAGTTGGCCGGCACGACGAGCTGTGGTCTCAAGCTTTGAGAACTGTAGCAACTGTCCGATTTAGGGAGTGGAGGGAGAGAAGGAAGAAGCGCCGGCGACGACCCTAATTGGCATTCGTGCGAAATAAAGAAATAAATTTCCCTGTGAAAGGACCACTGGTTTCTGGCCCCATCAAATTTAATTAGAGAAAATTGGTGAGAAGTCCTGCTCTATAAAAGTTTAATGTGAAAAGTCCTTCTAAAATAGTTTGCCTCCTTAAGGTCCTAATTAAGATTTGTTTCATGCAAAAAGTCCTAATTTTTAAAATGACAGAACTACCCTTGAATGTATTTTTACTGCATTTTTAGTATTTTTACTATCCATTTTTAGTATTTTGGTCCGAAACATGGTAAATGGACTTTTCACAAAATAAATTTAGTTGGAGGACTTTTGGCATCATTCTCTTCTGATCTGGGACTGCTCGCCAAATTACCCATTTAATTATACATAAAAATGCTAATATCATATAATGAAATAAATATATAAATTTTAATCAGATAAGAATGTTCTTATCTAATTTTTCATTAGCCTATCCCTTTTGGGATCTAAAATAGGTATTTTGAGAAATCGATCATTGGATTAGATAATTTTCTTATGAATGGCATGTTTGCCAGAAATTACAGTGATCCGATGGATCACTGTAATTTTTAGCAAGACGTAGATATAAAGATTATCTAATCAAACGATCGATTTTTCAAAATACCTCTCCAAGTAAAAGTGAATTGACAATAAGAAGTGTAAGAATGTCCTCACATGATCATATATATATATATATAAACTCATTTAAAATAAGTTGCAGAATATATTTTTAAAAATCAAATGTTAGATTAGATGCCCCTCTTATATATGTCATATTTGCCAAAAATCACATTGATCCAACGGCTAGTTTTCCATAAAACCAAATGTGAAAAACCTTGATAGTTTCCCACAGTCTTTAATAGTTTATTTTAAAATTGTAATTTTTGTTTTTAAAAAAGTAGTTTTTGGATTAATGTATTTTTTGTTATCCATACATGATGCATATAAACAGAACATTTAATCCAACGGTCAATTTCTCATAGTATTTATTCCACGTCGAATTTTGCTAACCTTGTGTTAAATCATGGATAAGAACCATCTGTCACTAACCCTATGTATATACTGAGGCATTTATACTATTATATAAAGAGCAATATCCTGATGTGGCATGTCATATATTACTTCCCTAGGTTCTTCATTCTCTTTTCCCCTTAATTATTTTTCCTTTTTTATTCTTATTGATTTTGGCCCTACTACAAATGGAAAATGATTTATATCCCCCAAAATTTGTCCCAAAATGTCTCCCAAATGATGTGGTGGATGATCCAACCCTTCTTTTTTTTAGTGAATTCTCTCTCCATAATGAATGAAAGGTTATGAACCCCAAGGTGGGTAGCTTAGTGGTAGAGCAAGTAGGGCTAAGGGCTTACTAAGTCCCTTGGTCCCGTGCTCGACTACCACTAGGTGCTAATATCCGGGGCCATAGACCGCAAGGCGCAAACCTTGTTTCGAAAGCCTTATTCGGAGTGCAGGATTTAGTTTGGTGTGCGGTGCACACAAGCTGGCCCAAGATAACTGTATAACAAAAAAAAAAAAGGGGTTATGATTCATTTGAGATTTTTTTTTTTTTTTTTTGGACAATTTTTTGGGATATATAGCATTACTGACTTCAAAATGATATGACATTATATCATTGCTCCAATTAATTAATTGAAATTTAGATTTTCAAGATTCTTTATTAGGGTGGTCTCATTTAAGTTTTCTTTCTCTTTCCAAAATTTTCTCTTTTTTTTTTTTTTTAATGTATTTATTGTGGGCCTCATCTACTTCTCCCCTATCTCTTCTTAATTATTTTTATTTCTATTCTAAAAATTGGTTCCACTTTATTTTTTACTTTCTTTGTGGTATTTTAAAATTTTTAATTTTTTAATAGAACATCCAAATTAATTTTTTCCCAATTTCTTTAAAAATTTTAATCATTCTTATGTATTGAAATATATAGTCTAACCCCATAAATTTAATTACAATCAAACGGCCTAACTAAAATAATTATTTTATACGTACTGAAAAACCTAATCCCTACTAGATCACAAGAATTTCACCACTTTTAAATTCAAGCAACAAGTATGAGATAAATCAGCCACACTCAAGAAACATGGTTTGAGTTGAATGTAAATATCAAGTAACATGTAGATCGAAGAACATAGAATGAATAAACTATCAAGAGGGATCCATGAACACAAGAATCATTCCATCCTTCTTGATAGCTAGAAATCACATCAACAAATAATGAACGAACACACAATATACGTGGAAACCCTTTCGGGAGAAAACCACGGGAGAACAAGAGCAATCCACTATGAAAGAAGAGTTACAGAGATTATACCATACACTCTATCTCACCAACCCATGGCCTAGTGTACTGAGATCTCATCAACTCAGTCCATCGAGTCCTCCTTCTTCAAAGCTTGCTCATCAACTACACAAGTAGTCTCACTCTTGATGTCTTCATCCAAGAGCCATGAGAATGATCCTATCTTCACAGATGATTCTCACAATATGTATGTAAATTTGGTTTCCAAGGTTTCTAATCCATTTTAAGAAAAGTCCATGATCAAATGATGAATAGTCAATCTCAATCTCAATTTAGAAAGTAAGAACAACAGCCCCCAAGTGAAGAACCAAGATAGGTCTAAGAATGGAAATCTTTTCTGGCGGCTGAGGTCACTAGAATCTCGAGTGACCTAATCCTTTTATAGTGTGATCAGTAACCAATGAGAAAACAGGGTAAAAATTAGGCAGAATTAGGGTTTGCACGAACTTGGATCGATCCAGCCAAAACTTGGATCGATCCAAATTGAATTGGCCAAAAAACAGCATTCTGTAATAGAGTCTAACTCGAAATTGGATCGATCCAGCCAAGGCTTGGATCGATCCAGCTTGGCTAATTTTCAATTTTCCAAATATGTATTGTGAAGATGCAAACATGGGATCGATCCAGGTCAACCTTGGATCGATCCAAGTATTCCTAAACTCCCAATTTTCAAAGGTGTAAACATGGGATCGATCCAGGTCAACCTTGGATCTATCCAAGTATTCATAAACCCTGCTTTTTACAAGTTTAAACAGGAATATAATGGGATCTAACCTCCTAGGTTCAATCCTTAGGTCACTAGGTCACTTACCATCCTAATCCATGAAGATATAGAATCATTTTAGCACAGCTTCACTTGTGATCATTAGTACACATCTATAAATGTATAATCCCAAACCATGTTTTGAAACGAAACAAGCCAACACACAAACACTAAACCTAACACGTACAATTATAATTAATTAAATAAAACCTTATTGATAAATCCTACGCATTGTAGGGATTAACACTAATAAGATATATAAGCATATACTCACTAGATCAGGACTGTCCATTTGAATTAGCTACCGCTTCATAATTTTTTATGTTTTTGGAGTGGGGTAGATCAACTACAGAACACATGTAATTGTAATGAATCTGACAAGTGAACCTATTTTCTCCATGACAGCGTGACTGTATTACACGATTTTCACTGTTCTGTGGTCCGCACGGTGAATCAAGTCTAAGACCTCTCCTTTCTCTCATTAGGTCAATTACTGACCTAATCTTATTAGGTCATCGTAAAATAGATCATTACGTTAATTAATGACCTAATCTTCCTATCTTTGAAGAGAGAAATTTAAAATTTTAACATTAAGTTGAAATAGAGAAAAAATGAGATTACCGTGCAAGAACTTTAACCAATGCTCTTAAAAAATACAGTTGATAGGAGTGTGAGATCAAATCCCTTAATGTCATGGATTCTAGCACCTTGATCAGGATCTTCTAGGCCCAAAGTAAGGGCATACTACCCTCAAGATCTATGAGAGGAGAATTTAATTTTATGCTCCTATCAGTTGCGGCTTTTAAGAGTATAGGCTAAGTCCCTGCATTACTCAATTTTATGAATAAGATTATAAATGAATTGAAATAAATAGTAGATTATTCAAAATTTGGTTTAAAGAATTAATGAGTTCAATTCAAATATTAGGTTTGAACTAATTTTATTTATCTTACAAATAAATTTGAATGAAATTTTTATCAAACTAAACTTCAATTGTTGGGTTATTTAAAAGTATAAACAAGCTAATCAAGTTGGGTAGTATTTTCTCAAATTTGACTCAATAAATTAACGAGTACAAAAATAAGACTTGGGACTCACTAATCTTACAAATGAGCCCTAACCAACATTTTATCTAGTCAATCTAAAGAAAAGTATGCATTTTACATTCCTTCAACTTATAACACTACAAGAAATCGGACATTTAGTGACGACCACAATTGTCACTAAAACTCAATTTTATCGTCATTAAAGGCCTTTAGTGACGATTTACGGAGCGTCATCGAGACGTCACTGTAGCTCGGTCACAAAAGGGTATTTGTGACGATGCTACCACATTGTCACCAAAAGGTATTCATTTTAGTGACGATATAAGGAACGTCACTAATAGTAGACAATTTGTGACGCATATATTGTCACAAATGCTTCGTTTTTTTTGTCACAAAAAATCGATTGGTCCATCTAAAATCGTCACTAAAAGGTATTTATTATAGTGATAACTAGAGTATTTGTGACGTATGTATTGTCACAAATTCTTCGCTTTAGTCATCACTAAAAGTCCATTGGTCCATCTAAATTCGTCACTAATAATATGCCTATTGTGACGACATAAATTATTAGTGATGATGCAAGAATTGTCACTAATATTATTTTATTTTATTTTATTTTTAAATTAAAACATATTGTGACGACATAGTTATTGTCACAAAAGATAACTATCTTATTGTGACAGAATTTATGTCGTCACCAAAGAATTTTTAAAATATTTTATTTTAATATGTTTTTGTGACGATTATTGATCGTCATAAAAGTTAATTATAAACGTTAATTTTTTTAATATATATATATATATATATATATATATATATATATATATATATATAACAAACTCAATTAATGATTTCTCAAACAAATTTGAATATTATTGAAAGTAAAATAATAGAAGAAAAATAAAAGCAAACATTGTCCAAAAGTTAATAAATATAGTTGACTATTCCACATTGTCGATAAAAATTATAAAGAAAACTTATAAAAAATGTAATTCATTCTGCGTGTAAAAAAAAATATAAAGTTTATTCTGCGTCAGTTGTCCATTATTTCCTCCAAATTATCCCCAACACTTGTCAATTATTCCTCCAAGTTAATCCCACCACAATATCTGCAAAATTAAAGAAAGAAAAAAAAATAGTAAGTTTAGTAAACATATGTGATGTACAAAATATATTTATGTCACTGATAACAGTGATAAAATTCAATTGAAAAGGTAAAGTAAGCTCAGTAGAAACACAACATTACAATATGCAGATTTAGAGAGGATTATAAAGTGTATCACAATCCTGAAACTAAAAATATTCAATATACCAGCTATTGGTATACTATTAATTAGATAACTAGCATTTTTTATATTGATATGTATATTATTTCCTAGCTATTGCTATATTATGTCCTAACTTAAAATGATCATCTTCAATATACTACCTATTGCTATATTATCAAATGCAATAATTAAAAAAAAAGATACAATTTTCAATTGTCTAATAATAGCTTAAAGTGGTACAAATATGATCATTTTTTGAGACGAAAATCCGGCAGAGTTCCGTCTGTTTTTGCAACATTTCCAAATTTTTACCTGTCAGAAAATTTGGTTCATAACACGTCTATAACATTTACAACTTTATAAAAAAAATAAAATGCGCACTCCACGCATCCAAATCAACAATCAGTTCCACAAAAGCTATCCCAATATCATAAAACTTATTATACATAAAAGAAAAACAATCAAACCCAAGTGGGTCTCCATTAACCTCCAACCCCCCAAACTAAAATATTTCAATGAACTCAACCATTCCAATCAAATCATATCACTTCAACAATATCAAAAGAGAAAAAATTAATTAATTTGGAACTAATTGGGTTAATAGTTACATAGCAATTGAAGAAATTACCTGACAAGTCAAAGCACTTGACTTATGTATTATAATCGACTTTGTGCAATCATATCCTCCACCATTGCTTTCATTCGAGCCTCAATTGTTGAATTCTCTACCCTTAACTCTACCATAACCTCATCTCGTATACGGGCCTTTAGTGCGGCCTGTTTCGCTTTAGCCTCCTCTCGTTGTGCGGCCTATTCCGCTTTAGCCTCCTCTCGTAGTCGAGCCTCTAGTGCTGCCTGTCCCACTTTAGCCTCCTCTCGTAGTGCGGCCTGTTCCGCTTTAGCCTCCTCTCGTAGCCGAGCCTCTAGTGTTGCCTGTTCCGCTTTAGCCTCTTCTCGAATTTGAGTCTCTAATCTAGCTTGCTCCTCTCGAGACGACTTCCTTGAAGTGGATAAAGAGCTTGGATGGAATCCATGCCCAAGACCCTTAATGTATCTCGGTCTTGTGCCGTTGACTTGATCATAAATCTCATCATTGGTCAACAAATTAGCATCATCAGATGTAGGCTGAGTTTGTAGATCAATCATCCGCACCTATCAATGTAAATCAAAATACATAAAATTAGAGGGCATTTTTTTATTATTTATGTAATATGAATAAAGATATGTAAATATAATTTAATTAAGATCAAAGCTTTTAACTTTATAAATGACTTACGTAGGTCGACTCAGCTTCCGGAGTTACCCAAGTTGCCTCAGTACCTGGAGGGACTTTACGTTTGCGAGTGTGTTGAAATATTTGTATCCTGTCAGCATTGTCCTGTACACCATTTCAAGGAGAAATATGAATATGAAAAATAAAAATAACATATTTATTATAAAAAGGTGCTAAACATTGGCTTAGCTAATGATTACCATTTCTTCCCGAATCCGAACAAATGGCTTTGAACCTGCACAGTGTAAGATTTTCAAATGTCCCCTGTTCTCTGAATTCTTCTCACATCGTTCCTGTGTTACAATGAAAAATAAAAACTAATGACCAATTCTTCTAACTTTGGATATTTATAATATAGCTGTTATGTAATTAATGTTCAATAAAGAAACTAATACGTTACCTGGTACTCTTTATTATTGTAAAGATCACACAATTTCTGCCAATCATTTGAAGTGACGTCCCCTGGGGGCTCCTGCCTTGCACGTGTTTTGCTATCGTACTTGGCCAAAATGTATTTGTAATGTTTCTTGTTGTTATAGCGCCAAGTCTTATGTGCAGTCGTTACAATACTATATATAGCCATTCGAGGTGTACTTTCATGAACATCCACTTGGAATTTTTCCTGCAAATAAATTTTGAATTTAATTAGTTAAGCATATATAGTATGTGTTAATTTGAAATCAAAACATGTAATATGAGCTCCTTAAATTAACTTCATTCACCTCAATCTTTGAATAAATCTTCATCCAAGCATCTTCTGGGATTTTAGAGGCATCCCTTATAAGGGGAGATAACTCTGAGCGTACGATGCTTCCCAGCTCAGTAGTGAAGTGTTCAGCACTAGGACCCAATGATCGAAGGTAATTTTCTACAAACTTTGTTTCAATCTTTTGACCACCACAAGTGGCCCTATTCAATGCGAGCCCCCGTGTTCGTCCACGTCTTTGTGGACGTGGAGGCGGGTCCGATGCTACAGCTACAACAACAAAAATAAAAAAAACATTAGGAACAATTAATTCTAGCATTTTTTTTTATTTTTTTTAAAGAAAAAACATATGATAATCTTGTAATTTTACCATCGTTACTATTAGGCAAACTCTGTGATGTAGCCGAAGCAGAGTTCGTCCTCTCTGGAACTGTTTGTGGCACCAATGTGGTCTGTCTTAAGGGTCGACGGCGTCCAGGTCCTGCCATTTCTAATCAACAAGATATCTACAAAACAAACATATATGTGAAACCAATAAACATGAACTTCACAATACATATATAAACATATGGAAGGGAAAAAAAACAAAACACATAGATTCACACAAACATCTTTGTTACCTTGCATAGGTGTAATAGGATCTAAATTAATGCACTACAACTGTGTCAATCGTCTGAGTCACTATCACTATCACTACCAATAAAGCCTTCCTCATCAGAACTATCCAATCGCAATGAAATGTTTTCATCAATTCCTTCATCAGTACCTTCATCATTAATAAAATCAGCATTGCCCTTAGTATCTAAACGCCGTCTATCATAATTATCGCAGCTGGGACATACTCTGGGCATACATCTGTCCTATTCAATGGGCCCATATCTTGATCATCATTTTCAAAAATCACTACATTGTCTCTTGTATCATATTCTTGATAAGCATCATTATCCACTTCAATGATGTCTGCTTCACTTTCTTCAGCTGCCTCAGGAACATCATACAAGTTTCCAAGGGATGCTTTTTGTACAACTTGCTAAGTTCCCCCTAATTTGGGATCTTTTACATAAAAAACTTGCTCGGCTTGAGTTGCTAGCACAAATGGGTCATTTTTGTACCAAGTACGGGATACGTTGATGCTCGTGTAGTGGTTATCTCTACGTATTCCCATCCTTGTATTACTAATATCAAACCAATCACACTTGAACAAAAACACATGATTGTTCCCAATGTAGTGCAACTCAATAACATCACTCAAGACACCATAGAAATCAACTTCTTTTGAGTCGTGCGTCCCTTTAACAACCACACCACTATTTTGAGTTGTAAGATTTATATTTTCCTCGCTATGTTTTGTATGGAACCTAATCCCATTAACAATACACCTACTATATTGAGTCACTCGCTTATCAGGACCACAGGCCAACCAATATAGTTGATCAGTTGCTTCAGGTGGCTCTTGACGGCGTAAAAGATTAATCTACTGACAAATTAAATTGTGTAAAAAGTTAATACATATTATGCACTAATTGAAAATAAATGTCATATTAAAATAGCCATATACCAAGACTTATGCGTCTTGCAAACCATTCAGGGAATTCCTCACGATGCCTCTTTTCTACATTGAGGTTGCTTTGTGTCTGAATCTCATGTATGTGTTTGCTACATTAAAGGTTTGTACAAAATGAATATAGGAATGAAAAAAAAAAAATGGTATAGTGAAATTATATAAAAGAATTGTTTACTTACTCCAAGTAATCATATATTTCCTCGCAATTATTGAGCACATGCCACCTAGCCTTTTCCATATCGGTCATTTCAATGAAATCGTACGTTTGGGCTCCTAATGGACGAACATTTTGAGAAAAAACAGATAATCGATCACTTTGCTGCCCCTCCATTCCTCCATCATAATTCCGTTCTTTCCGATTGAATCTTGTCTCAACCCCGCGAAGATACATGGAACAAAATGTCAAGCATTCATTGTGAATGTAAGCTTCAGCAATAGAACCGTCAGGGCGTGCTTTATTCCGTACATAACTCTTCAGTGTGCACAATAATCTTTAACAAAACATGGTAGATGAACTAAGCATATATTATGAATATCAACCTTACCATGATTTAATTATAAAAACATAACTTACCTCACAATTGGATACATCCATCGATATTGCACTGGTCCAGCAAGCTTCGCCTCACCAGGGAGATGAATTGCTAAGTATACCATGACATCAAAAAATGCTGGTGGGAATATCATCTCTAGTTTACATAGTGTAAACACAATATCGTTTTGCATTCGTTCTATTGATTCTAATGTCAAGGTTCTATTGCACAAGTCCCTAAAAAAGAAGCTCAATGATATCAATGCATCTGCCACGTCCTTTCTCAAGTATCTACGTATTGCAATAGGGAGTAGTCTCTGTAAGAAGACGTGACAATCATGACTCTTCAATCCTGTAATCTTTCCAGTTGTAGCATTTACACAACGGGAGATATTTGACGCATACCCGTCAGGAAACTTTACCGATTTAATCCACTCGCATAAGTCCTTTCTCTCACTAGTGGACAATGTGTAGCATACTTGTGGCATTTTATATCTTGTACCATCCAATTCTAGGTGCAATTCATCCCTTATTTCCAGTTCCATGAGATCAATGCGAGTTTTCTCTGTATCCTTTGTTTTCCCATCGATTTTCATCAATGTTCCCAACACATTATCGCATATGTTCTTTTCGATGTGCATAACATCCAAATTATGACGCAGTTTTAGGGTGCGCCAATAAGGCAGCTCAAAGAAAATGCTCTTTTTTGTCCAATTGAACTCCAATTCAGTGCGCTTCCTCTTCCTACTATTCGGTATCGATCCAAATGTGACATTATTAACACTAGTCAATTGCTCCAACAAATCATCCCCAAACAACTCTTTTGGTGGCGGTCTGTTCTCCGAGTTACCGTCAAACTTTGTCTTTTGTTTCCGCCATCTGTGAGAGCGCTGCAGGTAACGACGATGGCCCATATAACATGACTTGTGTCCATGTGGTAAATGTAAGGAAACTGTCTCCTTATTACAAGTGGGACATGCCAATTTCCCCTTCGTGCTCCACCCAGACAGGTTTGCATATGCAGGAAAGTTATTTATAGTCCATAACACTGCTGCATGTAACTGAAAATTTTCTCCCGTGGATACATCATAGGTCTCCACCCCATCCTCCCACAACTCTTTTAGCTCATCTATTAACGGTCGCAAATACATGTCAATGTCATTTCTAGGTGAATTCGGTCCAGGTATGAGCAAGGACATCATAAAGAATTGCTCTTTCATACACTTCCATGGCGGCAAATTATAAGGCATGAGTATAACTGGCCACATGCTGTAAGAAAGCCAGGCATTCTTGGGTTTGATGAATGAGAGGAAAGACTGGGAAGGGGCCAATAATGTACTTATTTATTATGTAAACTGCCTAATGAAGATCTGTGAAGAAGAGCATTCTTTACATCAAGCTAGGGAAGGGCCACTAATGTACTCAAGCCATGGCAATAGGTAAATTTTCAGCACTATTCCAAATCGCCAGAAAACATCCCTTTAATCAAGCCATCCCACTAATGTACTCAAGCCAGAGGGCATTGTGCTCATTGGCTATTGCCTCCTACTAAATTATTGTTCCCATATATAATCTAGGTTTTGAAGTCTCTTATCTTCTAGTATTGTTCTTATCCTTCTTTTTTTCATCTCCTGTTGAGGATGTAGAGCATTCCCAACCACCAAATATGCAATGAACCATTGCTCTGCTAGTAATGGCCAAAATAAGCAATGAACTATTCATTAGATTTGAAGGAGGCTGTTATCATTAAAAAAAAAAAAGGTACTGGCTGCAAAATATTCATGAAAGGCCTGATTTGCAAATTCAATTTCTAACATAAGAACACTAATTCTCACCATTAAGCATACACACATTTCTTTAACCAATGCATTAAGCAAATATGAATCAAGCCCAAATACTGCAATTGAGTTATAATAATAAACGAATAATCCAAAAATCAACCACTAAGCTTTGAAAACCATGTTTGTTATCATCAAATCATGCAATAATCAAAGCAACCAAACTAAAATATGACATTGAATCGAATAGATGCAAGTTAAAATGCAACATAAGATCAAAATGAACATACCACAAGAAGTGGCTGATGCCTGCGAGCTGCTCAGTTTGCACAGGCCAGATTCCGGCAAAACACCACCAGTCAAAACCGTCATCATCGGACAAGAGAGAGAAATAGAGAATGCAACGATATATATATATAACGATTTAGGGGTTCGAAATAGAGAATCAATAAATAAAAAAAATAAAATATACATACCATAAGAAGAATCGTTGGCTGTTGACGGAGAGCTGCTCAGGCAGGATACCGACGAAACAAAGGAGATCGGACTCTGTGTACTGATCGGACACGAGAGAGAGAGATAATGCTCTGAGAGAGTAGAGAGGGACCGCACTGATAGGGAGATACGAACTCGAGAGCGAGAGGGAGAGAGTGAGATTGAAGATTCTAGGGTTTCAATCAAGCAGATTTTGCTGGTGAGGGGGGGCGATGTTTGCGATGGAAGGTCAAGGGAGATGCACAGACGAGGGAATGAATGAAATTCCCTTTGCATTTACCCAAAAAAAAAAAAAAAAATCCCCTTTGCCGCCAAATCTGATTCATTGAAACCCTTTACCGCCAATGTGTTAGGGCTTTTATAATTAATTAAGTTTTGAGTAATTAAATTTTTTATACAAGTATATAATTATTTCTATAGATATTATCCGATCAGCATGTGCTTATGTAAGCATGAAGTCTATGTATAATTGTGGGATATATATTTTAAAAAATTGACCGTTGGATCATATACTATACTTATGCATGTGTGGTATGCCAAAAATTACATTGATCTAACGGTCGATTTCTCAGAAATGTCAATGGCAAAAGCTGTGACAGTTTTCAGCTATCGTAACTTTTTATTGCTATTTTCTTAAATTCTAACATATATTGAATCATCGTGATTTTTTGCATACAAGACATCCATAGGTATAATATCAAATCAAACGGAATTATGTAAGCATGAAACCCATAGACAAGTGTGGGATGCATATTTTGAAAAACTTACCGTTGGATTAGATACTATACTTATGCATGTGAGGTATGTCAAAAATCACAGTGATTTAACGGTAAGTTTCACATAAATGTCAATGAGAATAACTGTGACAGTTTTCGGCCATCGCAGTTTTACATAGCTATTTTCTAAAATCCTAATATTGGATCACCATGATTTTTTGCATGCATGACATCCATAGGTACATTATCTAATCCAACGGTCAATTTTTCAAAATAAGCATCCCACACTTGTCTATGAGATTCATGTGCGTTTACAAAAACTAACCGTTAGATTGGATAATGTACCTGTGGATGTCATGCATGCCAAAAATCATGGTGATCCAATGTCAGAATTTCAAAATATAGCTATGAAAGAAATATAATCACGAAAAACTGTCTCGTTTTTTCTTAGTGACATTATGATAAACCGACCATTATTGGATCACTGTGATTTTTGGCATATATGAAATACGTAAGTACAGTATCTCATCAAACGGTCAGTTTTTCGAAATATGGATCACACAATTGTCCATGGGCTTTATGCTAACAAAAGGTTATATAAGCATAGGCCGACTTCATCATTCATGTGTATATAATTATTTATGTATATCAATATTAAATATATAATTAATGGTATAAATTATAAAACACTAATATTACGAATTTATGAATATATAAGTATATAACCCTCGTGACTATATAATAATTTAAAAGTTTGAAATAAATATCAAAATGTCTCAGAGCCTTAACCATGAGGTCCAATTTTGTACCATGAGGTATTTGAGATGTTCAAATTTTTCTATTTGGTTATTATATATATATATATATTAAAAGCACCCTTGAACTTAATTAATGGTATAAATTAATTAATACATCAGCTTCGACTTATGGATATATAATTCTAAATTTAGTTTATATTATTTTTAGTATTAATATAATTTAAAATTAATTTAAATAATTTGAATGATAAATTAATCTTAAAATTAATTTTAATTCATTATTATTATATTTTTTATTATACAATGATGCATAAGGTCATAGTTATCAGACCCAGCCCGGTCATTGGTCTATTGAAGGAAGTGCATGGGTCGATCACTGAGTCACCCCAGTCAAACTAATGGGGTAAAGGTTGAACCGTTTAATTTTTAAAATGTATTCTTTTAAATATATTTATATTTAATATAAGTTCAAAAAACAAATATACCTTATATTTAATTTTTTTTAAATATATAACACAAACAAAAACTTGGATTATTGGTATAAAGAGCATTAGCCTAATTTGTTTCACATTTCAAACCATGGAAATTGCATATATAATCTATATTGTTTTTTTTTTTTTTTAAATTGTGACAATGTTACATTTCATCGCCAAAGTCACATTTAATAAATCAAAATAATAAATAATATTTTATACTTTTTGTGACAACACAAAAATTGTCACAAATGATCTACCTTTTGTGACAACAGACAAGCTGTCACAAAAATCTCCATATATGTTCAATTTTTTTGCTTTTACTTTTGTGACAATGTTAGATATCGTCACAAAAAGCTTACATTTAATAAATAAATTAAATAAATAATATTTTATATTTTTTGTGACGACACATAAATCGTCACAAAAGATTAGTCTTTTGTGACAAATCATAAATCGTCACAAAATGTTCCTATGATGTCATTTTTTGTTTTTGTTTTTGTGACGATGATATACTTGTGTCACAAAAACCTTACATTTAATGTACATGGAAAAATAAATAATATTTTAGAGTTTTTGTGACCACAAAGTCACTGTCACCAAAAAGGCTTCATTTGTGACAAGTCAAGGATCGTCACAAAAAATCTTAATTAATGACAAAACGACGTCGTTTTTTAAATACCTTTTGTGACAATGTTAATAGTGCATCACAAAAGACTTTTCCTGCCTTATTTTGGCGGGAAATTTTTGAAGGGAGAGTATTTGTGACGACTTTTAATGACTCTTACATACATTTGTCACAAAAATTAATTTTTTACGACCTTTTAGTGACGATCATGAAATTCGTCACAAAAGGATGGTTTTTAGTGACAAATTCCAATTCGTCACTAAAAAATTTGTCACTAAATGTCCGATTTCTTGTAGTGTTACACTCATATATACATTCTATCAATATACATTTTTTTTTTTTATAGAAATTACCAATTGACTCCCTGTACTATCCGCAAAAAACACTTTGCACTTTTGAACTATTAATTGTGACACATTGACCCATGTATTATCAATTTGCTACAAATTGTAACATTCCGCCAATTAACCAGACATCTGTTTAATAGACAGAAAGTCAAGTGCGTTCATGTGAAGGTATTTTTTTCACCAACATTAAGTAAAGATATGAATGCACGTGACTTTTTTTTTTTCTTTTTTTTTTCTGTTAAGCAGATCGATGTCCCATTAATTGAAGGAATGATGCAATCTGCCGCAAATTGATAGTATAAGGGACCAATGTTTCACAATTGATAGTACATGGTGCAAAATATATGTTTTTCGTTGATAGTATAAGGGTCAATCCATAATTTCTCCTCTTTTTTAATTCAAATACATTGACCCCCAATAATTTGATTTGAGGTACTTTAATTTTCTCACAAATTAAAACTTTAGCGTTAAATGTGTTTATTTATTTATTTATTTATTTTGTTTATTAAGTGTTAAATGTGTTTTAAAAAATATATAAAGATGCAATGCATGCGTAAGTGAGTGTAACTTAAAAAGGGAAAATTTATAATTTTTCTATATATAAATTATAGAAAAAAAAAAAAGAGGGTGGGGCAAACAAGCAAAGAACTTGCTAGCTTTGGCTTTGCAAACAATCGAACAAACAAATTAAAGAACCCTGCTTACTCTGGCTTTAATATAGAGAATTAGAGACCGCAATCCCATTGCTTTGGGGGAAAAAATGAAAGGGTTCTGTTAGACTTTTGGGCTCTGGGTTTTGGCCCAAACCATATCCGCCCATTGTGGGCAGCAGGTCCAACCTGATTTGAATTCCCATTTGGATGGGATAGGGATAAGTCCCTTATTCAAAAAGACTCTAATCCTATTAAAGAGGGATGATGGGATGAGTTCAAAATAGAAGATAAGTCCCTTATTAGCATAAGGGATCATCATCATTAAGTAGTACGTGTGTTCTCCCTCCAATTACTCTCTCTCACTAGAACTCTCTCTTGGAGAATCACCATTGGAGCTCCTTAGATGTGGGTTCGTGAACGGATTGGGAATAGCTCGCTGTGGTTATTCTCTAGACTGCGAGGACAGAGGAACGTGCACAGAGGCTCGTAACAACAAGACGTAGGCATCCGCACCGGGTTTATTCCGCATTAAGGTTAGTGACCTTCCTAACCCATTATATTAATTGCATATGTGCTATCTGTGATGTATGAACACTTGCACATACATCCAACAGTGGTATCAGAGCCACGTAGGGCCTGTTTGTTCGCCTATAATTGATGGTTCATGTTTTCTCTCTCTAGGGTCCAATTTTGGGTCCGAAAAAATTTCTTGTTTTTTCAAAAATAATGGCATGGATGTGTTCTTATATGTATGAGGATCGTCCATGTCAAATTTGAACAAATTTGGAAGGACGGATTGAGAGAAAACGCAAACCCTAGTTGCGTTCCAATGCATTTTTTAGCCCACTTTTTGCTATTTTTTGGACGCATAAACCTCAGTAATAAATTATCTAATTAATATATTAAGAAATTAAGTCGTACAAGCTTCGCAACGGTACCTCATGGGCGTCAAATGGACGTCTGTAGCTTCATGAATAGCCTCGGGAAGTTTGCCTCACGTAAGGGTGAGCAGAGTCGAACCAGTGAATTTTTAGAATGATGAACAGTAACCCTAGGAAGAATCCCACTCGCGAGAAGGGGCTGTGGTGGTGCAATGCCCCCCTTCGTGACCTCGATTGGACAAACGGACCCCACCATCGTGCTCAGGAGGCCGAGACGATGTGAAGAAAGGTGGTCCATTAGCCAATAAAGGCCGGGAAGGCAGCGCGTGGCGCCTACGCTCCGTCACGGGCGAGTGACGCGCATATTAAATGAACCCCTGCCACGTGGCGCACTCTCACTTGCACGGCAGGGCCACGCGGTGATGACGTCAATGCTGACGCGGCAGGTTGACCGGGTCGGGTCAAACTGGATTGGGTCAACGTGTTGGATCGAGTCAAAGTCAACGGGTCGGGACAACGGTCAACGGGTTGTCCGATGATGTGGCTTTTGATGACGTGGCGGCTGACGTGGTTGTTGACATGGCGGCTGACGTGTCGGCTGGCGTAGAGCTGACCGGGCATTTATCCTCAGCTGCCACGCCCACTCGTTGGTGGAAGCGCGTGTTAGCGCGTGAGGGCTCATTTGGACTCCGATTTGGTCCCCTTTTTTGCAGTATGCTCAAAATTCAATTTTCTATTTTTTGGGAAATTTTTAAAATTTTTTTGGATTTCCAGAAATATTTATTTTAATTTTTTGGCCCTTATAAAATGATATTTTGAGCAAGTGGGGCCCACTGGTTTACCCAAAAATTTTGAAATTTTTTGTGGACTTTTTTGGGATATTTTGGGTCTGTTCTAGGCTGGGGGTGTCAAAAATCTGAGTCTCTAGATATTTTTCATAATTAATACCTTTTAATATGAGCTTTAAAAATTAAATAAAAATTCTGTTTTTATTTATTTTAATTCTGAAAAATTCCAGAACCTTATTATTGCTTTTTTATACATTCTTGAGAGTATTTGTGACCATTGGGAGGCTTGTGCAATGTAATTTCTATGGACAATGTCTCTAAAATTAATTTAATTAAATATTTGGCTTAAATGTCTATGGAAATATTGGACAATTATGTTGCCACCAATATTTAATTAATCCTACCATGGTTTGTGAGACTCTTATATACACTCCTATATGAGTTGAGTGAATATTCTATCCATCAAAGGCCATCTTATATGTTTATGTGCTAGCATATTAGTTTAGGAGATTGATAGAATCTTGAAATGGATAACTCTTTTTATGAGCTTATGTTTGTTTGATTAAGATTGATAAAATAAGTTCCCTTACATAGTTCGTGGCGCGGCATCCTTATTTATTTATGATATTTGTAGAACATTTGTAATAGGATTTCTCATGGGATGTAATTTTATGGATATGTAATTTATATTTTTGGGAAGCCATGTAAAAGGATGTGTTTGCGCGCCGCCTAGCTACTATGTTTGTAAACTTGTTTTAGCATAGGCTCAATGAGATATCCATTTGGTACCCTTAGTGGGTCCTTGTGTTTTATTTTTATGTCTTGTGGATGTGGATGTGATTAATTTCATGAGAAATTTTGTTCAGAAGATTAATTTATAATTATATTGCCAACCTACTCAATTGGGAGATGATTAGGAGCTATGCGATTTTTCGATCTTGATGAGTAGGAAGTTATAATAATTTGAAATTGAATTCCGAACAAGATAAAAGAATATGCAATTAATATTAATGTATGCCTTGCGCTTTATCAATGTAGCTATGACAACTAGAATCATGTCAGCCGAATTAAACCAATCCGATAAGCTAGATGGCACTAACTACGATATGTGGCGTAAAAAAATGGATTTCCTCCTGACTGAACATGACCTTACCAACCATTTGACCACTACGATGGTGGCACCTGTTGAGGGTGCGGGCACTCAGGCCCAATAATGTTGTGATCTTGAGGCTTTTGAAGCCTGGACCAAAAAGGATCATCGTACATGCTATATAATGTTGAACAGCATGCACGATGACGTCATAGGGGAGTATGAGAACTTCCCTACTGCCACGGCCGTGTGGGAACAACTGAGGTTCACTTTCGGGGGCTCGTCTGTCACCAGGATTAGGAGCTTGGAACTGAAATTTGAGACCTATCATAAGGATCCCAAGGTATCGATGATTGAGCATCTTAAAGGGATGTCCAGTATGATTCGAGACCTAAATGCTGCAGGGAATGTCCTTACTGATGAGCAGTAGGTCCAGGCTGTAATCAGGTCACTTCCAGATTCTTGGCTGCACATGAAGCAAATCCTCACTCACAACGAGAATATCAAGAATGTCAAAGATATCTCTCGACATGTGGAGTTAGAGGCAGAGCGCATCGTGGCGAACCAAAATGCTCAGGCTCTCCTCGCTGGAGCCAATCCGAGCAAGACTAGTGGGTCTAAGCGCAAGAGAATAGACAATAGTGAGCCTAAACAGAAGGAAAATAGTGGAGGAGGCAGCGAAAGTGCGCCCCAAAGGAAAAACAAGCGCTGCAGAGGCAAGCGTAGTGGAAAGATTGTCAAATGCTTTAACTGCCAAAAGAAAGGGCACATCGCTCGTGATTGCACAGAGCCAAAAAAGGTAACAAATTCACTCACTTTAAGTAACATATGTGTATGTTCACATGTCTTAGTTGCTCATACTCTCTCTGATTGGATTGTAGATACAGGAGCAACAAAACATGTAGCCCGAGATCGGGTGGGGTGTGTAGATTATCGCCATGTTCCTAGAGGTACCCACAACGTGTTCGTGGGAAATGGTACCAGTAAGGATGCTATTGGAGTCGGTTCGTATCAACTTCACTTGCGCTTCGGTCGCACTATGCTTCTTCATGACGTACTTCATGTTCCTGGGACCCAGCATAATCTGTTATCTATTATTGCTTTGATTAGTTTTGGTTTTTCTTTTGAATTTTTGAATAATGGTTTGTTTGTTTATGCGGATGGAATATTTTTTGGACATGGATCATTTGTGGATGGTTTTATTAAATTAAATTTAAATGTTTCTTATTATTCATCTGTTAATTCTGCATCATCTTATGTGATTGATAGTAGTAATGTTGATTCTACAACTTGGCATGCTAGGCTGGGTCATATAGGAAGGGATATAATGACTCGATTGGCTAGAGAAGGTCATTTAGGCTCACTTACTAAAGTCGACTTACACTTATGTGAACCATGCCTAACAGGCAAAGCCTGTAGAAAGTCTTTTGGAAAGGCAAAGAGAGCTACTCAACCTATTGAGCTTGTCCATTCAAACATTTGCGGGCCAATGAATAAAAAGGCACGTCATGCGGCCTCTTATTTTCTTACACTGATCGATGACTATACGCGATACGGTTATGTCTATTTGCTCTCTTATTGGATTGCTTGAAGCACTTTGTGGCAGAGGTTGAGAACAAGCATGAAAAATGCTTAAAAACCTTTAGGACTAATCGCGAACGCGAGTATTTGTCTTATCAATTTAAGGAATTTTGTGAGGAAAAAGGATCCTAAGACATCTCACTATTCCTCGCACCCCGCAACAAAATGGTGTTGCAGAAAGGAGGAATAGAACTCTTCTAGATATGACTAGATCATTGATGGCGCAGGCCAACCTCCATATATCTTTTTGGAGATGCTCTCCTGACTGCTTCCAACATCCTAAATAGAGTGCCTTCACAGTTTGTTTCCTTAACTCCCTATGAGCTGTGGCATGGAAAAAAGCCCAATTTGGGGTATTTACGCCCATGGGGATCAGTAGGGTATGTTCACAACGCTAACCATAAGTATGGGAAGCTGGGTCCTAGAGCCAGAAAGCATATCTTTATAAGATATCATGAAGGCTCGAAGGGCTATGTGATGTTTGGTGAGCATCCTAACGGGGGAATGACTGAGGTCAATTCGCGCGATGTTAATTTCATTGAGGGTGATTTCCCTAGCATAGGCGATGCCAATGAGGGTTTAGACCTCTATAAGTTGGAGGAATTGATTGATATACCATTATCTTCAAGCAAGGGTGGGGAATTAGTTCCTAATTCCGCTAGAGACAGTGGGAGTCATCCTCAGATTAGTGGAAGTGTTCCATTAGTACTTCCTGAACCTCTTGAGCTGCGCCGTAGAAAGAAAGGTAACATTCCTCGTCGTCATTTTTAGATTGAGGGGGATGCTCCACTTTGTACTACTAAAGGGGAAGATGGGCCTTTTTATCGAGAAGCGCTCTCTTCACCTGTTAAGGGAGAGTGGATGGCTGCAATGCAGGATGAGTTGAGCTCTATGGACAAAAAATCTGTGTGGGAGCTGGTTGATATTCCGCCTGAGCTCAAAGCTATCGATAACAAATGGGTTTTGAAAGTTAAGCGCAAGGCAGACGGATCAATTGACAAGTACAAGGCACGTCTTGTAGCGAAAGGGTTTACCCAACAAGAGGGTATAGATTATGATGAGACATTTTCCCCCGTTGTGAGAATTGTCTCCATTCGCCTTATCCTAGCTATTGTTGCATAAATAGATTTAAAGCTTTTTCAAATGGATGTTAAGACCGCATTTCTCAATGGAGAACTAGATGAAGATATCTATATGGCTCAACTTATGGGTTTTGAAGTCAAGAGACAAGAGCGTAAAGTGTGCAAGCTCAATTGTTCCATTTATGGTCTCTAGCAGTCATCTAGACAATAGTATTTCAGATTTCATAACTCAATTACCTCTTACGGTTTTGAGATGATTGAAGAGGACCATTGTGTGTATCTGAAGCCTTCAAAGAAAAGTGTGCTCATCCCGTCTTTGTATGTTGACGACATCCTTATAGTAGGAAATGATATAGACTCTATTGTCGCCACTAAGAAGTGGTTATCCTCTACTTTTGAGATGAAGGACATGGGTGAAGCAAATTTTGTGCTATGAGTTCAGATTGTTAGAGACCGTTCTAAGAAGCTTCTTGGTTTGTCTCAAGGGACTTAAATAAAGAAGATTCTTGAACAATTTCGCATGGAGAACTCCAAACCCATTGACACCCCTGTTGAGAAAGGGAGTGCTTTGTGCTTGGACCAATGTCCTAAAACAGATGAGGAAAAGAAATGCATGTCCACAGTGCCAAATGCTGAGGCAGTTGGGAGTCTTATGTACGCCATGTTATGCACAAGGCCAGACATATGCTTTGTAGTCGGTATGGTAAGCCGTTACCAGAGTAACCCAGGACCTGCGCATTGGGCAGCTGTGAAGAGGATTTTTCGACACCTCCGAGGGACAACAGACTATGCCTTGTGTTTCCATCAGTGTTATTAAACCCGGACCGGACCTGCCGGTTCAACCGGTTGGACCGGGAACCGGTCCCCTATCCGGCTGGTTCAACCCTCAAAAACCTATTTTCAAATAAACCGTTCAACCCAGCGGGTCAACCGATTCAACTGGTCAAAAAACCGGTTAGAAAACCGGTCAACCCGGTTTTTTCTTTTTTAAATAATTTTTTTAAAAAAAATTTAAGGTGCTAAAATGACTAAAATAGTCCCCATATTTGTAATGACCGCACATAAATTCAAATATATGAATTGATTGTACAAATATGTTAAAAAAAATTATATTTTGAATCATTTATAGCTTTTATTCTAATAAATAAATAAATAAATAATATATTTATGACGTCACGGTTCAACCCGGCGGTTCAACCGGTTGACCCTTAACCCGGTAACTTTTCCGGGTCGATGAACGGTCCGGTTTTTAAAACACTGGTTTCCATAGGGGTGACTTGAGGCTGAAGGGATATAGTGATGCTGATTGAGCCGGTGATAGAGAGGGACGCAAATCCACATTGGATTATGCGTTTATTCTTGGAGGCGGCACTGTATCTTGGTGCAGCAAGAAGCAAACCTGTGTTTCTTTATCTACGATGGAGTCTGAGTATGTGGCATGTGCAGCAGCTGTACAGGAAGCTATCTGGTTAAGGAGATTCTTGCATAGCCTAGGTTTTATAGCACATTCTGAGGAGGCTGTAATCTTGTATTCTGATAGTACTGCAGCCTTGGCGTATGCAAAGGATTCTAAGTATCACGGGAAGTCTAAGCACATTGAAATCAAGTACCACTTTATTCGGGATGTGGTCGCGCGGGGTGAGGTGGTCATTAAACACATTTCCACTGGAAGCATGGTGGCTGATCCTTTGACTAAGCCTATTGCTAGAGATGTGTTTCAGTATCATGTTGGTAGTATGTGATTGCATAGGATGTGACACCTCTATGAGTTGTATTTGACATTATTATTAATAATAATTACTTATTAAGTTTTATTGTGATTTACTCTTAAGATAATTATTCTTGTGTGCATATTATTATTAGTACATGTCACCAGGCTAGAATCTAACTACACACACAGGTAATTCACCT
Organism: Hamamelis virginiana; assembly: GCA_017140935.1. Taxonomy (NCBI): domain Eukaryota; kingdom Viridiplantae; phylum Streptophyta; class Magnoliopsida; order Saxifragales; family Hamamelidaceae; genus Hamamelis; species Hamamelis virginiana. The sequence goes on from JAESVK010064065.1 coordinate 161,186, forward strand.
TGACGCTTAAGCAGCGAGCAAGATGAGACTGGGAAATCTATGGCACTCAGGTGGAGAGCTAAGATTCCACTTATCGATAGTCGCCTTAGTTATGACTAAGATGAGATTCCTTGTGAATCATTCATAGAATTCTTTCCACGATTCTGTGAAGCCTGAGATGGCTAGGTGTGAAGTTAGGCACTTTCGTAGTGACTAGACATCCATCTGTATGGTGTTATTTTGACAGTGACATGCTCATTTACATGAGTCAACACCATAACATACATGTCATACTGTATATGCTTAATGCTGACGAAAAGTGGGAGTGCTGGATGATCCCTTTTCACCACTGTGTGAGCCACTGAGATCTTGAGGGATCTAACCTATGTTTTTATGACCTAAGGTTCAGTCATGAAGAGGATGCTCGATGTTGCTACTTTAGCATGCTTCCTAAGGGCTGTGATTGATATAGCCACATGGGGCATGTCTAGGAAAGCAATTGAGTCTAATTGAATTGGCATGAGTTCTTAGGGAAGATTAATTTATTGATACACCATATCATGAGTTTATAAGTTGGCTAGCGCTTATGTCGACTTTGTGTTCGATATGAGTTGTTAAACACTTGATATATTGTGGGATTAAGTATTGCTCACTATGAGGAATTGAGAATACTTGATTTGGTGTTGATGAAATTATCTAGGACATATGCGAGTAGCCTTTGGGTGATGTATTTAATTTTGTTAGCCTTGGTGGTGGCTTAATAACTATACTCCCGTCGTTGTTCGTTTCTTCTCGCAATGTCGCACGACCCTAAACCCATTTCCAGTATGAAGAGATGAGTAAGTAAAGTAATTGAGATGATTTGCTCATTGCGGGCGAGTGGGAGCTATTAGACTTTTGGGCTGGGCTTTGGCCCAATCCATATCTGCCCATTGTGGGCAGGAGGTCCAACCTGATTTGAATTCCCATTTGTATGGGATAGGGATACGTCCCTTATTCAAATAGACTCTGATCCTATTAAAGAGGGATGATGGGATGAGTTCAAAATAGATGATAAGTCCCTTATCAGCATAAGGGATCATCATCATTAAGTAGTACGTGTGTTCTCCCTCCAATTACTCTCTTTCACTCTCTCACTAGAACTCTCTCTTGGATAATCACCATTGGAGCTCCATGGACGTGGGTTCGTGAACAAATTGGGAATAGCTCGCTGTGGGTATTCTCCATACTGCGAGGATAGAGGAACGTGCACAGAGGCTCGTAACAACAGGACGTAGGCATCCGCATCGGGTTTATTCCGCATTAAGGTTAATGACCTTCCTAACCCGCATACATCCAACAGGTTGTGATGTATGTGCTATATGTGATGTATGAACACTTGCACATACATCCAACAGGTTCAAATTTCAATTTGATGGAAATAATTAAATTAAATTTAGAACTAACTGAGAAATGAGCAAAAAAAAAAAAAAAAAGTTATTTAAGACTCAAAAAAATGAAAGGGTTCAAATTAATATTATTAAATATGATAATATTTTCTGATTAACTATCAAAAAAATCAAAAATTCAAAATGTAGCAAAACGCATCAATTTTCATAAAAATGAACACATCCATATATTTTTTTTAAAACTTTTATATATTATTGGAAATAAAAATAAATAAATAAAAAAAGTCATCTCATCAATTGTTAAGGAAAGGTGGTAACTTTGACAATAAACAAATCATCTCTCCATAAACTAATGGGTGATTGATTCTATTTGCACACAAAAAAGTCTCTCCACACACACTAATTAGTATAAAAAATTATTATAATTTTATCCCTTTTAAAATTACTGTTAATTAAGGACGATAACACATAGATAAACATATCTAAATTTCTTTTCACACCCACCATCTCTCTTCCATTTCTTAACGATTGCGGAAATCTTATTCTTACAAACCCTAATACTCTCAAGATCATGGACAATCAAGTGGTCATGTGGAAGGATTTTACTAACAGAAATGTATATTTTTTTGAAGAAAAATACTATATCACCCGACACTTTAACCCGAACTTAAAAACCACACTAATGTGTCATGCTTTGAGTGGTGAAGTTTCTCCTTTCAAACTCCTTCCCTCTTTTTCACACACCACTCAAATCACGACATGTCAAGATGGTTTTTAATTTTGGGTTAAAGTGTCGGGTGATATAAAATTGTTGTTTTTTGAAATATCTTTTTCATCTTCCAATTCTGATCAATTTAGTAAAAACATTTATACATAAACACATTTCAATCCATGGAAACCTTGATGACACATATCAAAAAGAGGATCCCAAACCTATAAGTAAAGAAAACACATTCCATCATCCTAGCCTCATATCAAGATACTTCAAGGCCTAACTAAATTTTATTGATAAAAAAACTCACAATATTCATACACACACTAGGAGCTCACTCATCACTCCATACATATGCTACACATATACTCTAGCACAATTAACCAAATCCATAGGAAGTCTTGTGCACCAAAACTCTCTTGGCAAAAGAGAACAACTCGTCATGCTAGTTGGTTTGGTACTAGCAAGTTGTGCAGCGGCAGCACTCAGCAGCAACAGCACCACCCTTAGCATATGTGCAGTACAGTAACACCAATGTTGCTGTTATGAAGGAAGTAGCAACAGGACTAGAGGGACTGAGAAAGATGGAAATGCATCCATGGATTGGTATTGAATTGAATTAATCTACAAGCTAAACGGCTCCTTGCTTTTTTGTTTTTGTTTTTTGGGTCCAATGTAAAACTTCAATTAAATAAAACAGCCTAGTAGGCTGAATTGCACCAAACTATGTTCATTAACTTAGACCAAGCAATAGTAGCAAGGTCATGGGCTTCCTTTAACATAGGATCTGTAACTTTTGAGAATTTTCATATATTAAAATGAGCAGCAATCACCAAAATGTCAAACAAGATGGCCTCCACTTTGAAATCCTTTGGCATGCACCCCCTCCAATTGATTAATTAAGTGGTCAGAATCTCCTATAAAGAAAAATAGCACAGTGTTGATGACTGAAAGCCCCAAAGCAGAGCATCTAAACAAGCCATAGTTTCAGTCTGAAAGGCAGAGGAAGCAAAATTGATCCAGAAGCTGCAGCCATGCACAAGCCAGTGCTAGTTTCAATACCTGCAGCATGATCATTATACAATTTCCAAGCCCTCAAAGGAGTAGTTCCATAAATTGGATGAGAGGGGCAGAATTTCCTTGGTAAAGCTTGAACTGCTCAGAGCTGGATCATCTCAGATTCAGGGGTGGAGCCAAAACTTTTTGTTAGGGGTGCCAAAAGTTAAAAAATTCAAAAATTTTATAGTTTAAGCATGCCAAATCTCAATAGAGAGAATTTTTGTATTTTATGAAGGATTAATTCACTAAAATTTACCATAAATTTCTTCAAGCTTCATGTGATAAAAATTTTTCAAAAAAGGAAAATAAAGAGTTAATTTAGAATAAGTAATTCATACAAAAAATTTTCAAATTTCCTTCGTCTCCACTTTTCCTCTCTCTCTCTCCATCTCAACTCCATTAATTTTGCAGTGGAGGGGTGCCATACTGTAAATAATATACTTAATTTATCATATAATACATTTCACAAGTCAAGGGTTGCCATGGCACCACTTCTGATACACCTAGCTCCACCCATGTTCAAATTGGATTGTGTGAACATGCAAATAAACTTGACTAACTTGTCAAACAGGACCAGCCCTAGGCATAGGCCAAGCACGCCATTGCTTAGGGCCCCAAATTTTTTTATTTTTTTTTTAAAAAGGCCCCCTTTAGAGTCCAACCCTCATAGCGAAGAAAACCCAACCAAGGCCAGTCCTGAGATTTTAGATACCCTAGGCGAGCTTCTAAAATGTTGCTCCTATTATATATTGACACACACACACACACACACACACACACACACACACAAAGCTTCTATTATAAGGTGCACCTTATGCAACTTATAGGGCCCAGTACATAGCGGATTTTGAAAAACTGACTGTTGGATTAGATGAACTGATTATGAATTTCATGTTCGCCAAAAATCACAGTGCTCCAATGGTTAGTTTATGAAAAATATTAGAGTGAAAAATTGTAAATTTTTTGTTCTTTAAAAATATCAAATTTGATTACAACTCTTGAATATAATTATATTAAAATGATTATAATTCAACTATATTTTCCATAAATATGTCAAACAAACATAGAATATGCTACCAAGAAATTAACAAAAATCATATTCTAAAGGAAAATGCAATAACAAAAAATAGAGACTAAATAGTAGAACATAATTGAGTAATCCGACCAATATCATTATCTCCATCAATTACTAAAACATATCTGACTTCTTCTTTTTCTACATTCCAAAAGGATAATAATCATAATAAAACTTTGTACATGCCAAGAGACATATAAACATAAATGTAAAAATATTGTTTATTGTTTTATCTACTTACCTGAAAAATCAAAAAATTCATACCTATAGGCTAAGTATCACCTAAATTCCTCTAAATTATAAGCCTAAAATGAAACCATGTTTCCATTCCAAGATTTCACATTTACCTTGGGTCATACACTCATAGAAAACAAAGAAAAACTGTTACAAATTATGCCCCAAACTGTTACACATTTTCATATTTTCATTCTTCTATGTAGTATATGTAGTATATTATTTACTTTTATTTTTTGTAAACATATATAATATATAATTTACTAATCCCAAATTGATGCCCCAAAAATTGAACAAAAATGTGATGCCCGAGGCACCCACCTCTTGTGCCAGCCCTCAAGACCGGCCCTGAACCCAACTGTCCACAGCCGCCACACATTGAGTATATAATGTATGGTTTTATTAATGATATGGTTTTATTAATGATATATGTAATCTTTGAGTACTTAAATATAATAGTACATGCAATTTTCTTTTTCTTTTTTTCTTTTTTGTTAATATGTAGTACTACGGCTCCATTTTAAGGATTCACTTAGGGCCCCCGAAACCTAAGGGCCGGCCCTATTGTCGAACAAGAAGATTGGCTTGATGCAGAATAGATGTAGGGTTAAAACATTGAGCTTGAAAAAAAAAATTTCATTCTGTTGACATCCCATATTGCCCAAAGGATAGTAACAGTGAAAAGAAGTTTATGTTAATATGCCCATTCAGTGAAAACACCAATACCCAGCAAGAGGTTAGACAGAAAACTTTGAAAAGGAAACCATTTTGAAGATATAGCCGAAGACCCAAGTTTGACGCTGCCCATATTCGGTGATCTAAAGATTCTTCTTCCTATGAGCAGAAAACACATACCAGGAGAAGGTATCTGCCTTTTGCAAAATTCCTTTCCAACTGGGAGAGCATTATTGAGACACTTCCATTGCTGGCCCATAGCTCTTTGATTTTCAATTCCCTTCCTTTCTAACAATTTAGCATACAACCACATTTTTTGCTGCCTTGAAAACTAGCTAGATGAAGGATAAGGAATTCTTTTAGGATTCCTTGCCTTATTACTGTTCTATTAAATTAATTGGAAAGCCAAGAGACTATGGAAATTTATAATTCCAGTTTGTTAGTACAAGTCCTTTCCCCTCAATCCCAAATAATTTTCACTATCCTTTTTTTTTT
>JAESVK010064065.1:166902-178428 GCA_017140935.1 Hamamelis virginiana
ATATTAGTTTTGGAAATGGCCCCATTCATAATTGCATATAAAATTGAAAACAAAAAATGATCAGGTAATTCAATTTTCAAGCTATGCCCAAAACCTAAGAGTTTGGTCAGGTAGTATTGTACCAAAAACCTTATTCCCAGTTATTATTACTGATTCCTTCTATAAGCTAATCTGGCATGCAATATCATTCTTTCAATTTAAACAAAAAGGGACTCAATTTTCCTATTAGTTATTAATTTAGCAGTATCACATCAATAAACAGAACGAGTGAATTTATCTACAAGCTTATCATTCTCCTTCCAATAGACAATTAAGAACAAAGATTCATCGATTGGTCAATTTTTGAAGTAACTCATTAGTAAATATTTCAATTGATCACCTACTTACAATGAAAATCAAAGGCATTTACTCTTTGTTCCTTTTTTATCCGAAACGACTTTTGCTTTGGTAAGTTTGACTGTATTATTTTCAAGGGAAAATACAAAATACAAGAAGTACTAAATGGAAGGATTACAATAGAAGCCACCACAATGCTTCTCTAGGGATTTTGAATCTGGCAAACTAATCCTTCCACCCTGAGATTAGCATTGATAAACTTTCCTGTCCATGACGAATGGCTATTCGATAATCTTTACAGGTGGACCAAGTTGGAAAAAAAAAAAATCTACAAGCAACACTTTGATTCCATTCATAAGCACATGAGACCAATATGATGTGTATCACTGCACAGAACTAATATACAAAACTCTCTACATGCTTCCTTTTGATTCATGTAGTTTGGAGCTAGATTGCATCCAGTTAAAAGAGTCAATCAGACATTTAGTGACGAGCACAATTGTTACTAAAACTCAATTCTTTCGTCACTAAAAGCCTTTAGTGACGCTTTATGGAGCGTCATCAAGATGTCACTGCAGCTTGGTCACAAAATGATATTTGTGACGACCCTAACACACCATCACTAAAAGGTATTCATTTTAAAGACGATAAGGAACATTACTAATAGTAGACAATTTGTGACGCACATATTATAAAAAATACTTTGCTATTTTTGTCACAAAAAATCGATTGGTCTATCTAAAATTGTCACTAAAAGGTATTTCTTGTAGTGATGACTAAACTATTTGTGAAATATGTATTGTCACAAATTCTTCGCTTTAGTCATCACTAAAAGTTCATTGGTCCATCTAAATTCGTCACAAATAATGTTTATTGTGACGATATAAATTATTGTCACAATATAAATTCGTCACAAGTATTGTCACTAATATTATTATTTTTTTTTTAAATTAAAACACATTACGACGACATAATTATTGTCACAAAAAATAACTATCTTATTGCGACAGTATTTATGTCGTCACCAAAGGATTTTTAAAATCTTTTATTTTATTATGTTTTTGTGTCGTTTATTGAACGTCATAAAAGTTAAAATTTTAATATATATATAATAACATTCTCCAACAAATTTGAACATTATTAAAATTAAAATAATAAATTCTGTAGATAAGTAATTTAGGAAGAAAAATAAAAGCAAACATTGTCCAAAAGTTAATAAATATAGTTGACTATTCCACATTGTCGATAAAAATAAAGAAAAGTTATAAAAAAATGAAATTTATTTTGCGTTTAATAAAAAATAAAGTTTATTCTGCGTTAGTTGTCCATTATTTCCTCCAAGTTATCCCCAACACTTGTTCATTATTCCTCCAAGTTAACCCCAACACAAATATCTGCAAAATTAAAGAAAAAAAATAGTAAGCTTAGTAAACATATGTGATGTGAAAAATACATTTATGTCATCGAGAATAGTGATAAATCTCAATTGAAAAAATAAAGTGAGCTCAGTAGAAGCACAACATTACAATATGCAGATTTAGAGAGGATTATAAAGTGTATCACAATCATGAAACTAAAAATATTCAATATACTAGCTATTGCTATACTATTACTCAGATATCTAGCATTTTTTTTATAGGGTTTTATACTAATAGAACCTTGGTATAAGATGACTATACCAAGAGGTCCCTGTGATTTTTAGAGATACATAAATGGGTGGGGCTATTTACAGCCCACCATTTTACTAAAGGCAACCCATTTAAAATTTTTATTGGGTCTATTTTACCCATTTCTAACTACAGCCCACTAATCTTTAGGCAATCCATTACTATACAAAACAAAAGTTTTAATATACTATAAATGCCCAAAGTCTAAATACAACCCATTACTCTCAATCCTCTCAATCACCAAGTTCTTCAAACAACAACTTCCTCTTCTTCTTCTTCTTCTTCTTCATGTTCTTCTTCTTTCACCGCCATCAAACACTACCACCGCAGCCATGACAACAAAAGACTGCGGCAACCACAGCGACAAACACACAAAAAAACCTCAGCCCCCAATACCCCTAACTAAAACATATTACCCCAAAGCTTTCATTTTAGGTTTGTTTGTATATTATTGGTAAACGTTATATTTGGATTAAACATGTTTCAAACATGAAAAGTAGCACTCTATAACCATTATGGTGTGATGGTGTTACGAAAAAAACCCATATTTCGATCGGAAAATAGAAAAAAAACAAATGTGTTCGCGTTCGCAATCGGCTTGGTAAGTCCGAATATGAAGCTTTAGTATTTGGTAAGACAACACCGAATATGAAGCTTTAACATTCGGTTAGCTAGTGCTGAATATGTAATTGCCGAATATTAAACCTACATATTCGGCATTAGCTTACCAAATATTAAAGCTTCATATTCGGTGTTGGCCTAACGAATACTAAAGCTTCACATTCGGACTTACCAGGCCGAATGCGAACACGAACACAATTTTTTTTTTCTATTTTCTGATCGAAATATGAGTTTTCTTCATAACACCATCACACCATAATGGTTATAGAGTGCTACTTTTCATATTTTGAAGCATGTTTAATCCAAATATAATGTTTACCAATAATATACAAACAAACCTAAGACAAAAGTATTGGGGGAAATTAGTTTTAGGTTTGGTGTTGGAGTAATATGGTGTTGGGGGTAATATGGGTTGCTTATAGTATTTCTATTATGTAATGGGTTGTATTTAGTAAAGGGTAAAATGGGTATATTAATTAAAATTTTATTGTGCTGCCTTTAGTAAAAATCCAAATGGGTGGGTTGTATTTAGAAAATGGGCTGCCTTTAGTAAAAGGTGAGCTGTAAATAGCCTCACCGTACATAAATCTACATAATTAGACAGAAAAAGACACAAATACACTTCATTTAAACTAAAATTCAGTTTCTAAAAATGGCACGGATAGACTCAAATTATTCAGATACCCGAATCCCACATGTATTCCCGGCGAAATCTTTGGGGTGTAACATGTCGTGCGGCTTCTTCCAACTCTTATCACATTTTCAACACCGGAAGAAACTGAGTGGGAGTGAGATTGACTCCAGCATCCGACAAACACAGGTGATAAACATTCTGGCATCGAATAAGATGGCAAAAACAAGTAAGTCGACTGAAATAGTTAGGTTTTTCTTGTTTTTTTGATGGTTTGGATGATACATTACACTTAAACCATGTTCAAATGTGATGTTTCTTGTGAACTATTGAATTTCCGGCGATTAAATCGGGTGAGATGTTTGATTGACTCATGTATATGAGTTTATCTGTATCTTGGTGTTTTGTTTGTCCATCTTCTCGGATTATCGTGTAGCTAGGGTTTTTATGTTCCGATAATGGGGTTTTTGGGGGATTGTGTAAAATTCGTACTCTTCATGATTTTTTTTTTTTGATTGCTTGACTGGTTGTAGCTCATAGATGTTTGAAATTTTTTATTTTTCTTATGTTTGAAGAGTCTTGTATACATGGTTTTAATTTTTCTTGATTTTGGGTTGTAATGGGTGATTGGGTTCTTTTTTGTTTTGTTTGAAATGAGAAATTGACATAGGGTTTTTGGTGAACAAATTCATGACTCTGTTATTTTTTCTCTTGGTTGGTTGATATATATGAAATGGGATCTTAGCAATTGGCATGTATACATGCAAAGTCGTGACTCATTGGGTTGTCAGGTATACATGCATAGGTTGTTTGGATTGTCATGTATACATGCATAGAGTATACATGCCAATTGCTAAGATAACCGAGTCATAAAATGAGAAATTGACATAGGATTTTTGGTGAGCAAATTCATGACTGTTATTTTTTCTCTTGGTTGGTTGATATATATGAAATGGGATCTTAGCAATTGGCATGTATACATGCAAAGTTGTGACTCACTGGGTTGTCATGTATACATGCATAGGTTGTTTGGGTTGTCATGTATACATGCATAGGTTGTTCGGGCATGTATACATGCAAAGTCGTGACTCACTGGGTTGTTTGGGTTGTATTGAGAATTTGGATTTTGATTTCATGATTTTTCCTGGCAGATTCATGTCTATGGTTTTTTGTTTTTTTAGTGGTTGTTTGGCAAACGATTTTTTTATAAGCAGAGTCATGACACATGGAGTTCTGGGGATTGTGTGGTTTATTTTTTCTTTATTTGGTTTGTAATAGGAACTTGGATTTGGCTTTTTGTTTTTGATTGGACTGAATCATGTTTCAATGGGTTGTTTGCAGTCCATTGGTTGCTATGTTTAATGAGTGAAACATGGTATGTGGCATGTATGCATAGGTTATTTGGGCTGTAATGGGAAGTTCGATGTGATTTTTGTTTTTGGATGGCTGAATCATGTCTCACTGATTTTGGTTTATGAGAAAATGTTTTTTTGGTTTGGTGGTATTGAAAGGAAGTTTTATGTGCCCGAGACATATATCTATGTTTTTTAACTCTCATTTGGTGATTGTTTGGTTTGAGATTAGAAATTTAGGACAATATATGCATGGGGGCATGGTGGGCAAAGGCATGGACCTGTTTTTTGTTTTTAAAAAAATCTATAAGCGGGTTGAACTGGATTGAGAAACATGGGGTTAGGTTTAGTGATTGTCAGATTTATGTAGCCATGTTTATGATTTTATATGCTTGGTGTTTTGGAATTGCATTGGAACTTTCCCATGTTAGTTTCACGTCTCATTTGTTTACTTTAATCATTGACTCTCTATTTAGTTATTTAGTTTTTGAAGGTATTGAAAGATTTGATTTTCAACCAAATAAATTGGGAAACGGTGGCAATATCTCAGAAAGCATGGAAGGATGCACTGGAGTGTGCTTCAGAAGCAAGTTGATGACCGGTATGTAAAGGGCAGCAGCCTGTTAACATGCTCGTAGAGCATGGATGGGGTGTCCGGCCTCATGTGATCCCTCAGGTTACAATAAATGTTGACGGTGCATGGGTCGCACGGCTCTTGGAGGCACCGGTGTAATCATTCGGGATGCGAATGGTCAGTTTCTTGCAGTAATGGCAAAACGCATTCATTGTGTGAACAGTGGATTGGTTATGGAAGCATTTGCAATGAGGAGGGGGGTTAAAATTTGATAAAGAGCATGGTGTTTCTTCGGCAACAGCGGAATATGATGCAAATATTTTGCATGATTGTCTTACTAATCGTACTTTTATGAGGGAAGAATTAGCAGTTTTGTGTGAAAATATCCTTGCATTCACAGAGTATAATTTAGATTTCAATGTGGTTGCCATCTCCTAAGACCTCTATATAGTGGTGAAGAAAGGGTGTTGTGGTTAGAAAAACCACTAGATTGGCTTATTTCTGTGTTAGTGGCAGCCTTTGTAATTTTTTTTGGCTTTACAATAAAGTTGTTTACCGTCAATGTGAACTCTTGCATGGGTGTCTTGTAAAGAAAGACTTATGGCTAACTGTTTTTTATTTCTTATTTTTATTATATTAAATGGGAAAGTTGGGATAGGTTCTGTTTGTGAGCATTCACGATTCAATGGTTTTGTTTTTGTTGAATTGTTTTATTTTTGTAGGACAGATACATGACTACCTGGAATTGAGAAGCTGGGCAAATTCATGACTATATTTTAGCTTCCTTTTTCTGATGTTATTTGCATGGAAAGTTGGAAACACAAAAACCAATCATTTGCATTCAAGAATTCACATACCTTTTGATACTATTAAAAAGTTCTTCTAACCCGATGAAAAAAATGTCAATATTGATAAAGCTAACGTTGCGATAGGGATAAAAAATGTGGGACAGTTTTGCTAGTGGATGAATTGTCATTTGATATGGCTAAGAGTCCTGCTCATGGTGTATTGTCTAAGACACCTACTGATGATAAAGTTAGAAAACTTCATGTATACACCGAGAATAGGAATAGAGATATTTCTTGCAAAATAAAATACATTCAGGTTAATAGATTCTCATGGATCTACCTAATCTAATGATATAATTTAAATTTCAAAGAAAAAAAGTTCTAAAATTTAATCTGTTTATAATATGATAATACCCTAAAATTAAGGATAATAAATATGGTAACTAAATCCTAATTGAAATTAAGGATGGGGGTATAATAGACAATATATATTCCTAGTTGACTTTATATTTGACCTGGAGGGGCCTATCGGTATAACATTTTATGCTTTGGACTTCTTGATAAATAAGATCTTATTTAGGGTCCTTTTGATCATTTTCCCTATTGATATGTATACTATTTCCTATATTAATATGGATTTTAAAACCAATTACTATACTTTTTAGGAGAATAATCAAATAGTTATATACTTTAAAAGTTTTTCAACTAGAACTCTTACACATTAATTAATACTAACATAATATCGATGGGTAGAATGCAAAAATATCAAATGCAATAATTAAAAAAAGAAACAATCTTCAATTGTCCAATAATAACTTAAAGTGGTACAAATAGGAGATCATTGTTCGAGACAAAAATCCGGTAGAATTTTGTCGGTTTTTGCAACATTTCCAAAGTTTTACCTGTCAAAAAAAGAGTTTGTAACACGTCTATAACATTTACAACTTAATAAAAATTTAAAATGGCGCACTCCTTGCATCCAAATCATCAACAATCGGTTCCACAAGAGGCTATCCCATTAAAAGTGCATATATATATATATATATATATATATATATATATATATATATATATACAGAAATGATCCATTGGGGTCTTGACCTCATTTGGATAAATACGGTCCACTCCTTATTGGGATAGTTGGGACAAGTATTTTGAAAAATCGACCGTTGGATTAGTTACTCCTGTTACGTATGTCATGTCTGCCAAAAATCATAGTGATCCAACGGTTGGTTCATGAGAAAACTGACTATGAAAAAAACTGACATTTCATCTTGGGTATTTTGATAATTATATGTATTTTTTGACATATTGTTGTGAACTCGCCACCGCACGCGCACGCCTGCTTGTTTTGGAATTGGATTCACTATCATAGATTGTAGATAACTCATTATCCGTCTCTATTTATCATTCTTTTTTATCCACTTGTTTATCATTCTCTATTATCTATTCAAGATCATCCAATCCTAATCATCCTTATCTATTGTGGGAGTCCACTTAGATTGTGTTTTAAAAAAGGAAATGAGTTTGAGAAAAACTGGGAGTCGCCACCTTATTTTTAAGGAATAAGGAAACCATAAAAAGAGTTATATTTTCAATAAAACAGTGACTCCATATTTTGGAAAAAGCATGGTCTTTGAATCAAAGTAGGATTCGGGGGCTAGGTTATGAAGTGGGAAGATTCCAAGGAACTCCTTGTAGGCATCCACCTCACCATAATTAAAGGTCTCCTAATTACTTTTTGGTCTTATCAAAATCTTATAACAAACAACCCTAATTATCTAATCAACGTACCAAGAAAATATGAATAATAATACATAAATAATAATAATAGATAATAAGAAAAAAAAAAAAAAACAAACAAACACAATCCTAAAGACCTTAGGAGACACACAGTCATCCTAAGGGTGGACTTACGCCCTATTGGCTGCCTACGTACTTTATCAGTGTCCTGACAGAGATCAAAGTCCATCGTAGTTCGAACTACCTAGAATTCTCCTATTGTGGTGAACTACATCATCAAAGGCATTCTACCTTATCTAAGACTCTATCTTCAAGAGTTTGTTTTTGTTTTAAAAAAAAAACACTTCAACATTCAATAGACTCCCAATGAATCTGGAACTCTATTTAAAAAGATAATTCTTATCCTTTAAAATTCAAATGCAATTACAACTCTTTTCAAAGTGGGAGTTTCATCCTGAAACAACTTCTTGAGTTCCAATTTCATTGGGAAACCTTTTAATCATTAGAATACTCTTTTTGGAAAACTTTTCGAAGATAGACTCCTAGACTTAATAGAATTCATCTTTTGATGCAGTTCCTACAACAAAGGAGAATCCTAAGCGGAGTCATGTGACTCCCCTAACCTAGGGTTCCTAACTGTTCCTAAGTTAGTCTAACAACCTAAAATGCTAAAACACATGCTTGCTGGAAATTCTAGAAAATGCATGAAAAATGCAATTAATTAATAAAACAATGCAGAAAATGCTCCTAAATGCAAGCTAATCTCACTAGGTGAACCTAGACATGTTTCTAAGTTGATTTTGGCCCTAAAAATGGCTTTTAACCCACTTTAAAGTCATTCATAAATTCTGGACAGAATTAAAAGTGGTTTTAAAAATGGATTAAAACCCCAAAATAATGAAGAAAAAGATAGTGAAAATGCAATATAATGCAACCTATCATGACATGCAATGTGGAACACAAAATACCATTAAACAAAATCATGTTCATCCTAATTAGCACAAGGGTAGAGACTTACCTTTGCAAAGCTCCCTCGAACACAATTTATATCAATCACACTCCGAATAATAATAAGAAAAACAAGATTAAGGAGAATGATATAAACAAACCTAAACATGAAGCTATCCTAAGACTAGAGTATATATATGATACTCAAAAAAACCTAAACTAGTCTTAACATGCCAAATATGCAAACTTTTATCTTATCATGCATTAAAACAGAAAATAACATATGCAAACCAATTCCTAATATGCATTCTAAACACAACAAGAACCCTCAAACATGCTTGCAATCATACCCACAATTAATATCATATGCTTCAACCAAGAAGAAAGTCATGTTCATCATGAAAGAGTACTCAAAACATTCTAAACATGTAATAACACCCAAAATAGAAAACTAATCATACAAGATAAAATTCCTATATGCAAGACTCAATTAACACTACTTCTAGACATCAAAATATTACTTCTAAATATGTATTCCTAACCTACATTATGCACAAAGTTAGATGAAACTAACCTATACATTCTGCAGAAAATCAAACTATCCTAAATAAGCCAATTCTTAACTATGTTATGCAAAATCGAATTCTAAGCACAATGGGGTATGAACCCTTACCTTTTGCCTTCTTCTTTCTTGCTCCTAGCTCTCTCCTTCAAGCTCCCAAGCTCTAGAATTTCGTAGCTATGGCTCTAGGTGCAGTTCTAAGTGTCAAAAGTCTTTTTTAACTCATCACAAGTGATGATGAATTTATAGAGGAGAGACCTATATTTATCAATGGCCATCATTAAATCCCTAAAAATTGATCCAAGGGCTCTAATGAAGTCTTCCCCTGTTCCTAGGATCTAATTTGGTCGAGCTAGGCTTCCCAAACTGATCCAAAGAGGCTTTGGAAGAGTCCCAAAGTGAAAATTAGACAAAAACTCGAAAAAAAATTCGAATCAGAGCGTTAAACTTGGGTGACCGTCCCCCTTGGGATGGTTGGCTGTCCTTCATGGACGGTTGACCTTCCCTAGGTGGACGGCCATCGAGCCCTGATACATAAAATTCCCAATTTTGGGCCTGTCTTGGCTCATCTTGACCCGATTTCGCATTTCCGGGCCCGTTTCAAGTCCAAATTCGACGATTAAAGAACCAAAACGATCGTGATTCAATTCTCCATGTTTTGAGAAGTGTTTGAAGTGAAAACACAGTGACCAAAGTCAAAGTTTTAAGAAAAAGTCAACTGATTAGATATTTTGGGCATGTTAGGCCCAATTAGGGTTTTACAATCCACTAACCAATTGTCTTCGAAATCGATTCTACTTCTCAAAACCAGTTTTTGAAAACATTTTGAAGTGTTTAAAAGCTTTAGCTTTGACAAAACAATCGAATCCCGATTGTTCCTGGTTGAAACCCTAATTTGAGCTTTAAAGAGCATTTTGGGCCTTAAGAGCCACACATGAGTCCAAAGACTCAAGGGACCTTGTCACTGATCAAATTTGCTACCAAACATGCCCTTATTATCCATGCCAAAGTCTCGAGACAATCCGAGACCAACTCGAAGGCTTTTAAGCGCTTTTGCAATTCAAATGACAATACTACCCCTTAAGTCACAAAAATGCTTAATCACCTATCAAGCTTGACTCAAAATGCAGTGAAACTTGACAGGGACATCTATGGACTCCCTAAAAACTAAATGCAAAAAGAACCAACTCAATATGACCTAAAAACCTATATGCGATAATAACTTCTATCTAACTGCACAAAAAGGCACAATTGACAATTTAGGATTTTAACACCCTATTTCACCTCAAACTGTAGGCAAACACCCATGACTCTACTCAGGGTCAAAAATGGATGTCTACAATTGTACATATGTTTTAGTGGGGAATAAAAATAATCTTGTGTTAGTTTTCCATATAATTATAACTGGCCTTAATTTATGGTAGGATCTAGGGCTAAAACAAAAACCAAGAAAACAACTGAGATGCTGGACATGGTAGAGCCATTAATGGCAAGCCTACAAGACAATAAATTGACCCATCTTGTGGTATGGGACTAGAGTCCATTGAAACAGCCTCATAAATGATTTATTACAAGAGAAAAAGGATCATCAAGCAACAAAATTAGAATATAAAGTTTTGCATATTATACAGAGTTTAAAACAGAGCTCAAATATGCAAAAGCCAAAGACATATCATGCACCAAATATAAAATAAATTGTCATAATCTATATCCAAATTATACATACTTGATTAAATAAAAATACATCGACATTCCTAGCTAGTTCTGATACCAAAAAAACAAAAACAAAAAAAAAAAAGAAAAAAAAAGAAAAGAAAAATAGAGGAAGGGAATAGCATTAATAAAAAAAGCAACTAAGAAAATAAGAAGAAAAACAGAGAAGCAAGCAAATGGGAGCAATGAGAAGCTAGCTATAGGTCAATCTGATATGAAAAATATACAAGTTTTCCACTTTCTTTCTTTTTTTTGTATATATTTATTTTCTAAATCCAACCCATGGATAATAAAAGATAGATGTTTGTTTATACACTTTTTGGAATTGTTAAAGAAATGAAGAAGCACTCGACATGGTTTCTGGTTGTTCATAGTATTCATAGAAAATCTAAAACTCCAAGAAAATGAGAGAGTAAACAGGAAAACAAAGGACAAAGCAGAATTGGAAAGGGGACCAAATTTTCAGAACAGCAATTAACCAAATCAATAACATCAATAGATCACAAAGATAAAAAGACGTACTCACACAGTGAACTATTAAAATCTAATGTTTTTTTTTCCCTTGCACCATTTGATTCTCGAGAAAATGGT
>JAESVK010064065.1:230679-242794 GCA_017140935.1 Hamamelis virginiana
TATATATATATATATTATGTGAGTATTATCAAATCTAATATAATATATATATGTATTGCTGGAAATGTCTGAGGCATCTCTTTCACAAAGCTACAATAGGATTGGCTAAGGCACATGAATTTGTTTGGCATGCCTCAAACCCCAAATGCAATAGTACTTTGGTTTCTGTGTGGGAAAGAGAATCTTAAATTCTTCTTTCAGTTTTTATTTTATTTTATGTTTTTATGCAGTATATACTAATGGGGAATGTGAGGGCAAGCTCTCAATTTTCTTCTCAAAGCAAAGCTTTAGCTGTTGCTGAAGTTGATGTGTGAGATAGCAAGCAGAGCTGTTTGCTTTTCCTTTGAAAGAGCTGCTTATTTTGTTATGTTTCAGATTCAGTGACTACCTAAATGTTCATAGAAGGTTTGGAGAACTTTATTTACTGGATAAAAAAAGAAGAAGAAGAAGAAGAAGACTAGAAGAGTTCATTTGAGATGCCTAATTTATTAAGGGTTAGAGATACCTTTTGTCGGATACAGTTGTATTTAGTATTTGTCTATGTGCAATTAGAAGGGCATGCTTAGAATTGTAAAAGTTAATAAAAAAACTTTCCTAGGAACCATTTCACAAACCCATGCTTAGAATCATGTGGGTTTAATATTACCCCCTTTGGATGGAATCTGAAGCCATCAGGAATCAAGCATTCCGGGGTATAGTACTGCGCCAAACACAGGAATACAATCACATTCCACTTTCCCATTCCGGATTCCGGATTCTGGCCTACCAAACACACCCTTACAGCCAGTGAAACAGCCTAAGTGTATTTAATTTTGATTAGCCACCAATGGTGGCAATTTGATTATAATTTGGCTATCGTGTTGTCATTATTTGTGTTACATGCCATGTGTGCTTTTCTATTGAATAAAGTTCTAGTCAAGGATGTATCATCAATTCTGATGTGATAAACCTTTCATGTAATGCTTGTGAGGGCTTGTTTTGAAAAAAATTGAACAATTTTTTGGCCATTGGTATGTGACATGCACTTAATTCACACTAAGTAGCTGCTGAAAATGGTATCACCTATCAATTGGGCTGAAAGAGCTTGATTAGACTTGATTTGAGTTCCCATTTGGAATGTGATGGGGATATAGTTTTAACACAAGGCAATTTGTCTATTGTGAACCATTTTGATGTGCATACTCTTAACCACTCTAATGCGCGTTTGTGTATGTGTAACACTTGTGTCCTATCATGGGGTAACACTTGTGTCCTATCATGGGGCGTCCCACGATCAGGTCTTATATGTGCTTTTTCACTCCAAGAGTAGGTGACATCATTTTGGTTGCCTTTTTGTGTGGTATGTGTGAAGCTTTTCCTTTGTACAAGAAGTTCAACCATGCTGAATTTTTATCTTTTTAGACTCAAAAATGCTCTTAAAATGCTATAATACGTTTGGTATATTGAATATACATATAGATGAAACTACAATCTTAGCTGTTTTAGGATGCATTGGTTGAGAGGTTCAGTCAGCAAGTTTATGATTTTTTTGTCTGCTACATGCCTTTGGTGTAATTAACCTCGGACTACTTTGACCTGTTTGTGACACATGAGGTATTTACCACCAATTGATAATGTTATCTGTATATTTGAGTAGGTATGGACTACTTTGAATTGTGCATTCCTGTGATATATACAATTGACATTACAAACTTTCTCAAGTACTTGCATGACGATTATTAGCGCAATATCTTGTTTGTTGAGTTAGATTCTCTCCAAGCATGGCATGAGTTTGTAGATAATTTTGTTACCAAATGTTGTGAAGATGTGAGCATCATCAAATTTTCATTATAGCATATACTAAATTAAAAATTCAAGGGAAGCAACCTATGCAAAGTTGGAATAACTATGTATTGCTTGTTGATACTATTTAAATGAGATCTATGAAGTAATAATACTAAGAAAACAGAGATTGTTTCTGTGAGTTTAGGGTATTGAATATTTTAAAGAAGCTATTTCACGTTTGGTCACCCTGCAGTTACCTGTTTTTTCTCTTAGCAAGCATAAGTTACTAAAAGGAATCAAATTATATGGATGATTGGATGTAAGTAACATTATTATTTATTATGAACAATTTGGTAAAAGTAACAATGTTATCAACATCCCTAAGGCTGTGTTTGGATGAGGGATTTAGGCTAGGGTCTCTCTGGTTTTACTTAATGACAAAGACACACTTGTGCTCTGTCTGTTTGCATGTGGGGCTGCTAGGGATTGTGAATTTCCAAGTTTTTCTTGGTGTTTGTTCAGCTTTTATTTTGATTTTTCGAGTATGGATTGGTAGTTTCTTTTTATTTGTTCTGCTTTGTTGTGGCTGCTTGTACTGCTTTGAGATGGTTTTGTTGTCATCTTTGTCTTGTCTTTTGGGTGGTTATGCAAACAAGCTAATGGGAGGCCACTGTTTTGAGGTTCTTTGATTCAAAACAGTGAAACAATTTTTCAAATATTTATTTACTTAGTGGAATGATTTTTCTTGGAATAACTTGATAGTAGATACAAGAATGTTAGATTAAAATTCATATTGGATCTAGGCTGATAATGAGTAATCTTCCTTGTTCTGATTGTAAGAGACAACTTTTAATGGGTGAAAGGGGCAAGAGAGATGAAAAGGGAGGGTAGAACTCAAATGGGGAGGGAGAGACATTACTATACTTTAGAGCCATTGGTAACAAAGCTTTTCCTTAAGAAATGTAAACTATCTTCAATGTTCTTGGTTTTATCATGCTGAATTGAGTCAAATGTTAACCTAACAGCTGGCTTGTTATCATAATATAGGTTCACCTGTTGTGTGATGGGTAGTTCCTTCCAAGAATGGCAGCATGCACAGGTTACTTGTTTCTGGGCCTTGCTTCTCTGGTATAGTTTCCCACTGGATTGTCCATGATAACCCTAACAAGATCTGCATATCCTGCCTCTGCAGCCAGATACAACAGAGATTTTCCTTCATTATTGTACATGGTGCATAACACTCTTACATCTTTTAGAAACACAAAAATTCCTTTTGTTAGCTATGTTTATTTGACTCTTTCAGTCTTTGTGGGATAAGTTAATTCCATTATAATTTTATTTGTCAAAATTACTATTTATATATGCAAGCCCTCCAATATAAATTAAGCATCTTATATTTTGGTTCCAGTATTGGTATTTATATATTGCTACTTGTGTCAGCAAGATTCATAGAAAGGAAGTTTAGCATTTAAAATTGCATTCTTTTGATTTTTGCAGGATTTTATTTGTCGTGTTGACAGTTTGTAAGAGGATTGGTGATACTTTTATTTCATTGTCAGAAATTTTAACTTGAGCATGGATCAATTTTTATGCTGTGATACATCTAAATTTGTATTTTTATCATGGTTTTTACCTTGCTTTCTTGAAGGGTTCCAATGTACAGTGAAGCTAAGTTGGCATTCTTTAGATACCTGTGGTACCCTAAAACAAAGGTCAGGGATGCACCATTGCGCTGGAAATAACATACGTGTATGATTTTAACTTGGCATTCTTCAAAATTTCCCCCTCTCCTTGCACTTCAATTTGTTTTAGGGAACAACATATGTGTATGATTCCTTCTTTAGACCTTATGTTGGGAAGCATGAGATAGAAATTGATCGCAACTTATTGGAACTAAGGACAAGGGCCTGAGATATTGCAGTTTTATATTGGCAAAAAGCTGCAGGATATGGTCAGACTAGAGTTTTTAATATTTTGCAGTATATTGATCGATAAGTGGTGACAAGTTGGTATATAATTGTATACCTGTTTAGTTTTACTTTTATATGTTGAGTTAAGTTTTTGCTTATGTTGGGTGAGAAAATGTATGGTAATTAAATACTTTTGCTTATGTTCTCATTTTTGTTCCTTAAAACCTAATGAGTAAGTTGCTGTTTGGTTCCAATCTGATATTATTTTTCTCTTCTTTTTGGTATTGTGCTCCTAAATTCAGCTTGGGTTTAACTCAAGTTAATTAGAATCCCTTGAACCTCATGAGCTAGTGAATATTGCTTCTTTTCTTTTATCTTTTTCAACTTTGGGTTGGCTATGCATCTTTTCTCTGCTATTCAGCTCTATTGAGAGAGGAGGTTGAAAAGCTCCTTTGGCCATTGAAATAGTGTCTAGGAAAACATTTTTGAAATCTCTAATCTTGTATGACTTTAGCTCTAATCTCGTATAGACTTGTTAGGAAGCTACAAGTCTGAAATCTCTTGGATAAGAAAAATCAAAAGTTTAAGCAAATAAATAATGAATCTACTAGTTATGGAACTATACCATTTAGTATTTTTTTGTTTGGTCATTTGTATATGGGATTCCTTTAATGTACTACTCAATTGCAGAATTTGTTTGATATTTGGTTCTCTTAGCATTTCGTATGCTCAGTGTTCACACATATTCCTTGCAGACTTTTTGCATTTTGCAGATGATGTAGATCTGGACCCTGGTGTTGTAGGTGAGGTTGTTGACATTTATGTGAATTTGAGTGAACTTATTTACTTTGTGATTTTCTAGCATTTTATTGGAAGTTCTTTTTGTGTCCTTGCCAGAGCCATTCTTATTGTAACAGCTGGGTATAAGACTGCCTCTCTACTTTTCAATAAAGTGCATTTGTGTATTTTCCGTGCTCCCATGTCTTTCTTTGATGCCACCCCAAGTGGACGGATACTAAACAGAGTAAGTAACAGTATGCATATATGTAATGCTTTTCTAATTGGTGAGCTAATAGAGGCATGTAGGTAGCATTGTTAAGCATTTGCCTTTCTTGCATTCTTTTTGAGAATTAAATTGATTGTTAAAATTCATTGAGCTTTCTTTCCTTTTACTGGCTTCTACAGACCAAAGTGCAGTAGATATGAACATCCCATATCTGTTTGGGACATTTGCCTCTGCAATAATACAGCTCCTGGGAGTTATCGCAGTAATGTCACAGGCTGCATGGCAGGTTTTCATAATTTTTATCCCTATAATTGCAGCCTGTTTTTGGTATCAGGTAAACCTCATGACCTTGCCCGAATCTTGTCTAATCTTGAATACCCAAAAATGACTTCCCCTCCCCAAACGACAACTCGTACTATGAAAAATATTAGCTTGTGTTTCTTATTTTGCATTCTTTGTTTCGTGCCTTGCATATGCGATATGCTCTAATAGATTAAATGTCAAATCATATCAAGAGATAAAGCTCCAATAGTCTCAAAACCTTTTTGGCATGTAGTGAGCTTTTATTTTGCAATACTGCATGGGAAAACTTGGGGTTGTGTGAGGTACTGTACTGATAATGTAATTTGATTCACTTAAATTCAACTAAATCAAATATATTCTTGATTATGGAAAAATCTACCTACTTGAATGATTAATTTTACAAAGGTTTTTTCTGAGCAAATACTATTATAGTTCAATTTATAAATTTGACATTAATTGCCTTAGAAAAACAATTGGATATGTGTCGTGTGATGGCTTGAAATATTGTAGTTTCGGGGGAGGAGGTTGGACAGAGGCCCACTTGGGTTTGCTTGTTTCGTTTATTATTTATATAAGTGTATGATATGGAAGTAACCATATTTTATATGCTAGAGGTAATATATCAATGAACTTTGATTTCAAAAACTTTTTATTTTTTATGATAGAGGTTCTATTTTATACTTAAGATAGCTAGATATAGTTGGCTGTTGATGATAACATGGCACATGAGGCGCCATTTAAATGGGATGTTGTGATAATAAGATTATAGAAGTGCTATATACTGTTATTTAATAGGTGAATATATATAAATGTAACAAAAACAGATAAGATGCTGCCAAATTTTTATCTCAAAAAAGAAAATATTTCCTTAGTACAAGTTAATTTAATTAAATTTTAATTATTAATAGAAGTGCATGTGAAAACATGTATTGAAGTTTTAATGGACATATGATTTGGTTGTAGTTTGTATTGTTAATTTTACCATGCATCTGTGATGTACCTACACCTTTCTTATGGTAGATTAATTTTTCATGAAATGTAACTTTATATATCAATTGCAATATGAACTCATAAGTGCAACTCTATGTTTTAATGCAGGGGCTAGAGGATTGCAATATATATGGATGGACATTTTGTTGATTACATGAAGATCGTGCGCAGTTCAATGATGTAAACTACTTTCATTGTGCAAAAATTGTTACACTTTTGGTTCTTAATTAGAAGATTCAATATTAATTAACAAAGAGTTGATTTGGTGATACTAATTATATATATATATATATATATATATATATTGCAAATGCATGTGGGTTCTTTTTTTAATGAGTATTCCATTCTCATATATTAGTGTGGATATTTTAATATTGTGTGCGCAAAAACGGATGCATATTAGA
Organism: Hamamelis virginiana; assembly: GCA_017140935.1. Lineage (NCBI taxonomy): Eukaryota > Viridiplantae > Streptophyta > Magnoliopsida > Saxifragales > Hamamelidaceae > Hamamelis > Hamamelis virginiana. The sequence continues at coordinate 237,057 of JAESVK010064065.1, forward strand.
ACAACCATTGGTGAATATATATGATTTAACAGCATATATTAATGGTATATTAAAACTGTGAAGCATTTGCTAAAAAAAAAAAAGTAAACAATGACACTTTTTAAGTGTCCTTATTGTGAATATATCAATGACACTTTTAAAGTGTCGCAATTCACCGTCTCAAAGGGGACACTTTTAAAGTGTCTCAATTGATTGCCTCAAAAGGGGACACTTTTAAAAGTGTTCATGTTGGGTACTTATCAGGGACACTTAAAAAGTGTCCCCTTTGAGGCGGTCACCTTTAGTGACATAGCCCGCAAGGATACTTTCCAAAGTGTCGCCAAAGACTTTTGGGGACACTTAAAAAGTGTCCCCTTTGACAGTTTTGTAGTAGTGAACTACGACTGTTGCTAGAAGAATTCAAAGAGCTCACCGCCGATGACTTGCCCAACCACTTGCCTCCTATTCGGGATATACAACATCACATCGATTTGATACCGGGAGCAAATTTGCCTAACTTGCCACACTATCGGATGAGTCCCAAAGAGAATGAGATTTTGAAAGAGAAGATAGATGAGCTATTACAAAAGGGTTTCATACGAGAATCCATGAGCCCATGTGCAGTCCCCGCCTTGTTAACTCCCAAGAAAGATGAAAGTTGGCGTATGTGTGTGGACAGCCGTGCGATCAATAAAATAACTATCAAGTACCGATTCCCTATTCCGCGTTTGGATGATATGCTTGATATGTTAGATGGCTCGAAGTTGTTCTCCAAGATTGATTTGCGCAGTGGCTACCACCAAATTCGAGTCCAATCCGGAGATGAGTGGAAGACCACCTTCAAAAGCAAAGATAGGTTGTATATATGGTTGGTCATGCCGTTCGAATTATCTAATGCTCCAAGTACCTTTATGCGGGTGATGAATCAGGTACTTAAAAGTTTCATTGGTAAATTTGTTGTGGTTTATTTTGACGACATTCTTATCTATTCCAAGACGAAAGAGGAACATATGGAGCATTTGCGGGAAGTGTTGGTTGCTTTAAAGGACAACCAATTATTTATTAACCTCAAGAAGTGCAGATTTATGACCGACAATTTGCTGTTCTTGGGTTATGTGGTGAGTGCTAATGGCATTCATGTTGATGAACAAAAGGTGCGTGCGATTCGAGAGTGGTCTACACCCAAAACCGTCACCGAAGTGAGAAGTTTCCATGGGTTAGCTATTTTCTATTGTCGTTTTATCATAAATTTCAGCACCATAGTAGTGCCAATCACGGAGTGCTTGAAGAAGGGTCGTTTCTTTTGGGGTGATGAAGCGGAAAAGAGCTTCGTCAAGATCAAAGAGAAATTGTGTACATCTCCTGTTCTAGCCTTACCGAGCTTTGATAAGGTTTTTAAAGTGGAATGTGATGCTAGTGGAGTAGGAATTGGGGCTGTTTTGTCGCAAGAGAAGCGTCCGGTGGCATTCTTTAGTGAGAAACTAAGTGAATCCCGTCAAAAGTGGAGCACCTATGATCAAGAGTTTTACGCAGTATTTAGAGCCTTGAAGCATTGGGAGCACTACTTAATCCAAAGGGAGTTCATCATTTACATCGACCATCAAGCTTTGAAGTTCGTCAATAGTCAAAAGAAGTTGGATGGAATGCATATGAGGTGGGCAGCTTTCTTGTAAAAGTTCACTTTCAACATTCAACACAAGTCTGGGGTACAAAATCGAGTTACGGATGCATTGAGTCGGCGTGTGAGCTTACTTGTTACTTTGACTCAAGAAATTGTGGGTTTTGAATTCTTGAAAGAGCTCTATGAAGAGGATGAGGACTTCAAAGAAGTTTGGGCTAAATGTGTCGCCAACCAACCGATGAGTAACTATTTGCTTAAAGATGAGTTTTTGTTTAAAGGAAATAACTTGTGTGTCCCTCGATCATCATTGCGTGAGAAGCTTATCCGAGACCTACATGGTGGAGGATTAAGTGGTCACCTAGGAAGGGACAAGACTTTCGCTACATTAATGGAGTGTTACTTTTGGCCTCAACTGAGGAAGGATGTTGGTAATTTTGTGAGAAAGTGTTATACTTGCTAATCATCCAAGGGGCAATCACAAAATACGGGTCTTTACATGCCATTACCCGTACCCAACACTATTTGGGTGGATCTTTCTATGGATTCACTACTACAAAAACTGTCAAAGGGGACACTTTTTAAGTGTCCCTAATGTGTCCTCAATAGGGACATTTTTAAAAGTGTCCCCTTTGAGGGGGTGAATGGCGACACTTTAAAAGTGTCCCCTTTGAGACGGTGAATTGCGACACGTTAAAAGTATCCCTTTTGAGGCGGTAAATTGCGACACTTTTAATTTTGAGGCGGTAAATTGCGACACTTTAAAAGTGTCCTTAATATGTTCACAACAGGGACACTTGTAAAGTGTCCTCATTTACTTTTTTTTTTTTTGTAGCAAATGCTTTACAATTTTAATATGCCATTAATATATGCTATTAAATCATATATATTCACCAATGGTTGTTCTAACATGCATTTATTTCTGCGCACATAATATTAAAATATCCATAGTAATATATTACTATATAATAGTCATAAAAAAAAGAACCCACATGCATTTGCAAAAAATATATAAATATATAGAAATTAGTATCACCAAGTCAACACTTTGTCAATTAATATTGAATATTCTAATTAAGAACCAAAAGTGTAACAATTTTTGCATAATCTAATTTTTACAAATCATTGAACTGCGTGCAATCTTCATGTAATCAACAAAATGTTCATCCATATATATTGCAATCCTCCAGCCCCTACATTAAAATATAGAGTTGCACTTATAAGTTCATATTGCAATTGATATATAAAGTTACATTTCATGAAAAATTAATTTACCATAAGAAAGATGTAGGTACATCATAGATACATGGTAAAATTAACAATACAAACTACAACCAATTCATATGTCCATTAAAACTTCAATACATGTTTCCACATACACTTCTATTAATAATAAAAATTAAATTATATTAACTTGTACTAAGAAATATTTTCTTTTTTGAGATAAAAATTGGGCAGCATCTTGTCTGTTTTTGGAACATTTCTATATATTCACCCATTAAAAGAACAGTTTATAGCACTTCTATAATTATATTATCACAACATCTCATTTAAATGGCGCATCATGTGCCATGTTATCATCAACAGCCAACAATCACAAGCTATCTTAAGTATAAAATATAACCTCTAACATAAAAAATAAAAGGTTTTTGAAATCAAAGTTCATTCTATTTCCTTTTAAATGTTGATTTTTCATTCTAGAAGATCAACTGTGTGTCTATAGGTCAGCAGGTATAAATGAAGCAACTTTAACCTCTTAAGCAGAGCAGGTATAAATGAAGCTATTTTAAGCTCTCAAGAAAACCATCTCTTGTTGTAGACTGTCGAGAATAAAGAAGAAAAATACAAAAGCTGATGCATAAGCAACCCTCCCTAGAAACCAATCCTACAGAAGTTTTGATCTGATGAACATTTTCCAGTTGAAGTCGTTTAAACATTTATTTGTGATATTTAGTTTACTTGGTATCTCTTGAAGAAAAAAAACAGGCCTACCACATGTAGTTGAAATTCTATCACTTGTAGTTGAAATTAACACTTTGTTAAGTTAGAGTTGTTTTATCTCTAAAAATAATAATAATATAGTTTATGGGAACTCTTTAGGATCAACAGTCCAATAACCTAGCTTTGTCTAGGCAAATGATTACATTTCAACCACTTATATGGTGACCATGCATAAATTGTACATGCATGAATGCAAGTTATAATAAATATAATGGCAAGTAAACATTATGAACTTGAGAGTCAGATGTCCCATTTGGGACTGCTACGATGGTTCATCCGATAAACCTGCAATTGCCATACTGATATGTCATTTTTAGATTGTTCTTGTGGTCTATCAAGTACAATGTTACTTTTTCTCTCACAACTATGCCTAGAAGAGATATTGTGCACAATTTCTGAAGTTAGAAAAAAAAAAAAAAAACTTTTAAGGGTTTGAGTTTCAAAGAACAAAGATTGTGAAATGAAACTAATAATAAAAGTCCAACTCAAAAGAATCGGTGTGGTGCAAACCTGGAAGTCCAAATCAACAAAAACATTGCAAAAGCGATGAACATCTTCCATGTTATTGGTGCTTATCTCATCAACAATCTTTTCTGCAAAGTCTCGAAGTGGATCAAGGTTTGCATTTCTATAATCTGATGAGGTGACCCATACACCAAGCTGTAATAATAATTCCAAATATCAGCTTTACTCTTGGAACAAAGCCACTAAATATGTCACACATATTATCAATATCAAGAGATACTACAATAAAAAGCTAAATCAGGATGCTATAGAGGAAATATAAATGCTCAAGAGAAATTACATGTCAAAACATACAAGCATCAGTGAGAAACCCATCACACCTCCTTAAAATACTCAATCTGCAGTATTCGTTCCACAGCAATGACATATAGAAGGTCCTCATCGACTTCTTACATGTTTGAACACTGGATTTGGGGCTTGAGGTAAGGGTTATGTAACCATTTCCTCCAATGCTAAACAGATAAACAACTTTAGACAACAACTCATTGGCTTCTTCATTATCTAGTATTCTAGCTGCTGCTTCAGTCGCTTCTGCACCTCCTCAAAACTTAGTTGCAATATAAGATGTACCTGGATAAAATTGCAAAACAACAGAGTTTTTAAAGAAAATTTTCATAGTTTGAATAATTATTAATCTTTGGTCCAACTCCATTTTCTGACTATATGGCCATTTTCCAAACCTGAGATAGAGAATATACTCTGTTGTGGTTAATAGGAAGCCCAATTTTCAGCTTACTGCCACACTAGGCAGTTGTCCCAGTAAAGCCCACTATAAATGAATTGAATGTCACAAAAACTTCAAAGGCATTGCTTTCCAACATATTATACAAGTGTAGAACCAAATTGGTTGGCTGCATGTTCTGTTCACAATTAGAATGGATTATGCCTATAAATTTTAGATCTTTCGGGGACCATTTGTTTGTGATATAAGGGCAACCACTGTCTTTGGGTACCCATCAGTGCCCCTCATCATTTTTAAACAGTCTAATTAAACATCATGAACTATATTACTGGCCGGAAATAAGGGGATTATATAATCATGAACTAAATTAAAGAAGCTTGGATTTAATAGCTACAGAATTCAACAATTTTCATGAACTACACTTTTGTATTATAATATAATCAAAATTCCCCTAAATGATATGAAATCTCACTGCCAATACCAGCACAAAAGTAACAAAAAAACATTTATGAAAGCAGAAAAGTGAGTAAATTAAGCCAAACTAGTAAATTAGAACAGAGGAAGCACACCGTTTCTCAAGTATTCAAAGCCAAACTCTCCAATTTAGTTGAAGATGTTCATGAACAGTTGAAATCCAAGTACCTGAACCAACACTACTCACATTATGCCAGTGAACAAAGCAAAAAATAATCAAAATATAACAATTGATAACAAAGCAAAAAATACCATAACATAAAAAACTAATCCGAATAGTTCTTTTCGGCTCGGTTCAACAAATAAGCAATATTTCTGATTCGTTTCCTGCATTTTTTGGGGAGCCAAACAACGGGTGTTAAGAAACAGAGAGGTACTGACTTTGAGAGACCTAAGTCGTGAAGCTGCGAAGAGATTGGTGAGTGATGACAACAAGGTGAGAACGACCCCTATATATAT
>JAESVK010064065.1:242894-254015 GCA_017140935.1 Hamamelis virginiana
ATATATATATATATATATATATATAGAAGAGAGAGACAGAGAGTGAGTGAGTGAGTGAGAGTAGGTGAGAGATAAAGAGAGAGAGGGAATGAGAATCAGATAGATCAAGAAAATACCAGCTAGATATGGCTAGAGATGCCGTAATGAGTGGTGGATCCACTTGAATCACACGATGAAGCGTGTGATCATGCGATCCAAATATGGGTGAGAACTCATATGGGAGATGGAGGCGCCGCCGTTCAGGGATGGGAAAGGTTAGGGTTTGGGATGCTACACGAAAGAGAGAGAAGGTTTAGGGCTGCGGGAATGGAGGGAAGATCGTCCTGAACACTTTCTTTCAACTTACAAAGTTCAATCTCGTCCTTTTCGTCCTCTTTGTCATCCCTAGGGTTTGGCTGAGAGAGAATGGGGTGCGGGGAGAGGGAGTTGAGAGAAAAAGAGGAGCGGGAGTTTAGAGAGGAATGGGCGTAGGTCTTTCAAAAGTTGGAGCCAAAATATTTGGAAAAGTAAGTGAAAATGACTCACAAATAACGACACTTTCCTAAAGTGTTGCTAATTCTGCATTTATAGGGACACTTTTATTAAAAGTGTCCCTATAACATGAGCTAATAGGGACACTTTTAAAAAAGTGTAACATTAAGTAATTTTTTTTTGGACATTTACGCGACACTTTCCTAAAGTGTTGCTAATACTAGGTTTATGGGGACACTTTAATAAAAGTGTTTCGAAACATGATTTAATAGGGACACTTTCTAAAAAGTGTTGCATTAAGTAACTTTTGGGGACACTTACCACAAGTGTCCTTAATGTGCAAAAAAAAGTGTCTCCTTTGACAGTTTTTGTAGTAGTGATCTTGTGTTGGGGCTACCTCGTACTCAACGCGGGGTAGGTTATGTTTTCGTGGTAGTAGATCGTTTTTCCAAGATGGCACATTTTATTCCATGCCGAAAGAATTCGGATGCCTCTCACATAGCCAAGTTGTTCTTTAGAGAAGTGGTTCGTTTGCATGGAGTACCCACGTCTATCACTTCCGATCGAGACATCAAATTCCTAAGCCATTTTTGGAATACTTTGTGGAGGATGTTCAACACTTCTCTCAATAGGAGCACCATAGCACATCCTCAAACGGATGGACAAACGGAGGGAACTTAATTCGTTGTGTTTGTGGATATAAGCCTAAGCAATGGGATTATGCTTTGCCACAATGTGAATTTGCTTAAAACAATGCCGTCCATAGTTCTATTGGGAGATCGCTTTTTTCTCTTGTATATGTGACTCCACCAAGGCATGCGGTTGATTTGGTGAAACTACCTAAGGGTCCAGGTGTGAGTATAGCCGTTGAAGCTATGGTTAGACAAGCTCAAGAAGTACAAAAGGAGGTAAGGAAGAAATTGGAGGAAAACAATGCCAAGATAAAGGCTAGTGTTGACAAGCATAGGAGATCGAAGATATTCAATGAAGAGGATTTGGTGATGTTGTTCTTACGCCATGAAAGATTTCATGTAGGTACATATGCTAAGCTTAAACCGAGGAAGTATGGTCCTTACAAGGTTCTTAAGAAGTTGAACGACAATGCTTATGTCATTGATTTGCCCAATGATATGAAGATTTCAAAGTCCTTCAATGTTTCGGATTTGTATGAGTATCATGAGGAAGCGCCTTTATACCCGAACTTGAACTCGAGGTCGAGTTTTTCTCAAGTGGAAAACACTGATGTAGATCAAATGGCGAATCGATTTATGGAACAAATTGGCAAGAAGCAAGCAAAGAATAAAAGAGCAAGAATTCTGCACTTGGATCGATCCAGGATTAGATTGGATCAATCCAGCAATGTTAGATCGATCCAGGAGTTATGGTGGATCGATCCAGCAATGTTATGCATTCTATTTGGAGAAATTTATTAAATTGGATCGATCCAGGTCTATATTGGATTGATTCAGCTTCGAGATTCTAGCCGAGTTTGACTGTTTTGGAAGTTCCTTCTTATCTAGTTGTTGTTTCTAATTAGTTTCCTTATTTTTAGAGCTTCCTTATGTTTATGTTTCCTTATTGCACAAGGATTAGTTTGTTATAAATAGGGCTGTAGACCTAAGGGTCAAGAACAACTTTGATTATTTTGATTAATAAGATTGCTTGAGATCGTTCTCTCTTTTTCCTTGTGTTCTTCAAGGGGTTCGAAGACTCACGTAGACGATTCCCTTGTTTATAACTTCCGCCGCAACAGGTGGCCATCAAAAAGTTGAAAATTGTTGATCAAAGCCAAATTGGGCAATTCATTAACGAGGCAATTGTACTCTCTCAAATCAATCATAGGAATGTGGTTAAGCTCTTGGGTTGTTGTTTGAAGACAAAAGTCCCTTTGCTAGTTTATGAATTTGTCACCAATGGTACCTACCCTCTTCGATCACATCCACAATGAAAGCAAGGCATCCACCGTTTCTTGGGAATGGTGATTGAAGCTGATTGGCTATCTAATTAAAGAGGGAGTGAAGAGATTTTCTCCATTTGAAGCTTGATTTTAAATTATTTTTGCTTAAAAAGTTATTCAGGTTCAATTTTGAGGAGAAATATGAAATTGAAGGGTCCTTGTCAGTTGCCTTTTAGCTAATGTATTATATGGGTCCTTGGGGTATCTCCGGTAGTATAGCCAAAGCCACAGTCAAAGCCAAAATTTGGCTTGTGATGGAGAAAAGCTTGCTCTAGTAGTATAGCCAAATCCCCAGCCAAAATTTGAAGCTGCTACAATGATCATTCATATTTGCCCAAATATGAATGATCACTGTAGCAGCTTCATATTTGCCAACTCACAGCAAAGTGGAGCAAAAGCCCCTATTGCCCTTATCAACCAACAAAACGGTTGGTGATCAACAGCCCTCATTTTCCCACCAATTTTCTCAGCACACAAACAGCGACAGAAAATTTTAAAAAAAAAATCATGCAGATTATAAAACAAATTTCATGTATAAATAATTACAGCAAATAATCATACAGAGCCCTAATCTGGAAAAAAAAAATCTAATGAAGTAGATATCAACTGAAAAAAAATATATAACTTTGATCAATAAATAAATAAATAAATAAAATTTTCTTTTAAGAACCTTTGGGATTCACTGATCATGGTGAATTAGTGGAGAGACTCTTCAAGCTTCTCCTTGGCATTATCATTAAAACTGTAATTATTGTATAGCAGAATTTTGTGTTGGTTGAATCACAACGTGGGCATTTGAGGGGTTGCTCCGGTGGCCAAAGGGAAGCTGTTTTCCGGCCATTAGAGCTCTGAGGTTCATCTTTGGTGGCCGCCATTGCCGGCTTATTTTCTGGAATATTATCTGGGGACATCATATGAGAGTTTGTTTGAAGTTAAAGAGAAGACCCAAAAGAGAGAATAGAGGAAAGAAGAGAGAGAAAGGGAAATTAGTTGTGGGTATTGTGTCTGGGTTGTTCAGTTTCCTTTTGCAGAGGAAAAGATACTAAATTCAATGGTTTCATGCGTGGAGTTGAGAGAAATGGGGTGTTGATGGGTTCTTGTGATTTTCATCGCCGATCATGGTGGTCTTCACCTCCGACCACTTGAAGGAAAAAGTCCCGTGGAAAGAGAGAAGGATATGAGAGAGAGAGAGAGAGAGAGAGAGAGAGAGAGAGAGAGAGAGTTGCACTGCCGATGGGTTGGAAGTCACCATCGACGGCGTGGGTATGCAACGAGATCGAGATAAGGAGAGAGAAAGAGAGATAGGGAGCAGCAAAGTGATTTTGATAAGATATTTTTTTATGTTCCCAACGGAAATATTAGCTTATGAGAAAGGGAGAAGAGAGAGATAGGGAGAGAGAAAGAGAGAGAGAGAGCAGATATTTTTGAACATCCTCTGTTTTCAAAGGAAATAAAATATAAAAGGGAGAATACAGAGAGAGAGCCCAGCATATTTTTTAGCCAATGGCTCTATTTCAACGGATACATTTTTACTCCATTATAAATACCCCCAATACCTCATTCATTCATTCATAATCCAACTTCAATTTACTCTCATATGATATCAACCCTCACTTGTGGAATCTTATCACAACTTCTAAGGTTAGAAATTTTTTTATTTTTTTTATTTTTTTTTATTCTTTTAAGAATCATATTATCTTTATCTATAGTTTTAATTTGATTTGACATTTGTCCTTTAAAGTTATATATTTAAGAGAAATTCTAATAAAAGGTGCTCTATAGGGCTCAATGTAATGCATTATTTGAAAAACTAACCGTTGGATTGGATAGATTGTTTATGAATTTAATTTATATGTTTTTTTTTAAACTGTGACTATATGTTTTTGTTTTAAACTGTCACCAAATGTTCCCCGTTGATTTTTTTAGAAAGTAACCGTTGGATCATTGTGATTTTTGGCGAACATGAAATTCATAAGCAGGTCATCTAATCCAACGGTTGGTTTTTTAAAATCATCACTGCATTTGGTGTATCTTATAATATGAAAATTTGTGACTTTATCCTTTTTTTTTAATTTTTTTTAAACTGTCACTAAATTTTCCCCGTTGATTTTTTTAGAAAGTAACCGTTGGATCATTGTGATTTTTGGCGAATATGAAATTGATAAGCTGGTCATCTAATCCAATTGTTGGTTTTTCAAAATCATCACTTCATTTGGTGCGCCTTATAATATAAGCTATGTAGCATTTTTAAATTTATGAGTTTTATTTAGTTTTAATATCTTCGCCACGAAAAAAATGTCAACTTTCAAAACACGGGTTAAGCGGGGAAAGGCATTATTAATGCAAGAAGACGAGGCGTTGTGCATAGCTTGGTTGACCATAAGCCAAGATCTAGTGACCGGTAGTGCACAAAGGAACCAATAGCCTTTGTGCAGATGGGAAGAGCTTTTTACTTCTCCCATGTGATTTGACAAGATATTGCAGCATAATTAGATGAGAAGAGCTTTTTCGTTTCCCAAGAAACCGACAACCTTTTTACTTCTCCCATGTGATTTGACAGGTCACTGCATTACTATGCAGAATCACATTTTTCGTTTTCCAAGGAACCCTAGAATAAAGTCTAGAAATCATAATACTGTTGAAATATGGATAAACTGAAAAAAAATAAATAAATAAATAAATAAATTTTACCAAAAATGGAAATATGCAAAATAAAGCCAAAATGTGTTAATATATTTGATAAGTGCTAAAATTTTCGAAATTTAACCCCCAAAGTAAGCTTTGTTAAAGCCCTAAAGGCATGTTAATTAGGTCATTTTAGTGCTTTTCAGTTATTTTAGAATTGTTACAAATATCGCATAAGAGTAGCATTTTAGCTTGTTTTTATTTTTATTTTATTTTTCTTTATTTTAGATTAAAGTTGTGTAGAACAGGTGCGCGTAATTGGTTTGCTGTTGTTTTGCATTGCATGTAAAAATCGATATGAAATCAAGCAGTTGTAGCATGAGATTGCCCACACAGGATTATCATGAGTGTCGGCAGCCGACCATGATCCGTGAAAACCGGATCTTGCTTTCTCTTTTTCTCTTCTCTCATAATTGATGCTTGAGAGAATTTTATAAAGAGAAGAATGGGAGGGAGACGAGAGTAGATCCAGCTTCAGCAAAACTTCCCGTCAGTCTGCCCTACAACCAATAGTTCTCTAGCAGCCATGGAGAACTCTTCTCTATCAACTTTGTCTGCAACTTGTTCTTCATCGGTAACTATGGATTTCTACTAATTTCAGGAGTATGGGTCACTGTTTGGATCCCGTAAATATAATTTTTGTGGAGATAACTAGGAATCTCTACTAATTATATTTTAGGAAACTATTATAGTAGAATGTGCATGTGTTACATCGACGTGCATTTCTAAGCAGTCGGTTCCATATTCTAGCACATAGACTTCAGAGAATACTTCGCCAGGCATGCAATAATCTGTAAAAGAATATCAAGATGCATTCCCGGCCCAAGTCTCCAAGCGATCCGTATTCCAATGAATATTCTTTGGTATGAAGAGATTTGGCCAATTTTTTCATCCAAAGACTGAGAAATTGTGCAATTTCTTTGAAGTCTCAAAGGTTCAAGAAGATTTGGAATTTCTAAGTTTCAAATACTGGTTTCGAAGTCCAAGATTTAAGCTAAGGAAATTCTTGTAATATTTGTATATATACCCGATGTGAATTTATTTGTTTTTCAGTTGTTAAAAATAATAATAATAATAATAATTAATTAATTAAAAAATAAATTTAAAAAATAAATATAATAATAATAATAAATAAAAAATTAATATATATACACACACACGTAAAAGTCAACAAGGGTGGCTGAGATATATATATATATATATATATATATATATATATATATATATATATAATATAATATATGTATATAAGCCAACAAGGGTGGCTGAAGAGAGAAAATGTGAGTCTAGGTGAGACTAAAAAGGGGAGAGAAAAGAAAATGAGAAGAGAAAGTGAGAGGGAGAGAGAATCTCAGGAAAGAAGAGAGAAAGTCAGTCGATGTGTTAGAAAGCAAAGAAGAAATGCATCGATGTGTTAGAAAGCAAAGAAGAAATGCAGCTAGCGGAAGGCATAGAAGTCAGGAGCGCAGAGAGGCTGTTAGAGAACGAAGAAAAAATTCGTCTTCAGCGTCTATAAAAGGGAGCCTCGCTAACGAGCAGCAGGGGGCAGACGAGACGCAGTTAGCAGCAAGTAGTTTTTTTCTCTGAAACTTTCATCTTTCCAAGTATCAGGCAGACGAATAGCTAAGCAGTATTTTCCTTTGTTAGTTGAGTGTTGGATTTTATCAGAAATAGTCATAGATTATTTTATGCTACGTGCATCTAAGTCTTGACTATTTTCTGCTTCTACATACTGTACTACTGTTCAGTTCAGTCAGTTTAATTTCAGAGAGTGAATTTACTTTTCAGTTGTTATGCTCAGTTTTTATTTTTAATTTCAGTATTTTTCAAATTACACAATTTCACACACGATGCAATTGTCCCTCTCTCCACTTGGAGAGAAGAGGTTTTTATTTTTTTTAGTTTTTAATTATTACTTTTAATTATGCAATTTCAATTTCAGTAGAATATCTCCTCTTTCCACTTGGAATTTCGAGGAGGACTTTTTATTAATTTATGCTTTCAATTATGTACTTTCAATTTCAGTGGATTATATTCCCTCTCTCCACTTAGAGATATGTGGTTTTTCTTTATTTATAATTATGCAATTTCAATTCATGCCCGTTTAATTTTCTGTAATTTAATTTAAGTTCAATTTATGTTATTTCTTTTGCAATTATGTTCTTATATATTTGACTTGCAATTACCGTAAAAAAAAAAAATCAATTAACCAACCAAATTTACCCAATGGGAAATGTCTCTTTCACCAAAAGTGAATTGACTTAGCCGATTTTCATTTAGTCTCTGTGGATCGACACCCGTGCTTACCACTCTCTTCGGATTGAGGTTAAACATAAGTAAATTATAAATGAATTAATATTGACCGTAAATACGGAATTTAACCTCCCGTATTTCCAGCGATCAATATTCCATAAGGATCTCCACAAAGTCAACGATTCGTCAAACGGACTTCTGTAAGGAAAGTAATATGCAAAATAAATATTTCTATAAATAGAAAAATCACTTAATCGGAGGCCTAAACTAAGGAATTTGGGCAAAAAGTGGCGTACTTCACAACATTAGCGGTGAGTATCGATTGTCTCATCGTTTCCATTCAGACTACCAAATTTCATGTAATTTCGTCGCTGACGACTTTCGATCGTACTAGTCTGTGAAACCGACGAGTTTTTTAAATTTTTTCTTATTTATTAAAAATTTGGTTGAGTGTTTTTTTTCTTTTATTAATTTTGGAAATAGGTACAAAAACTACAAAATATATAATAATAATTTTTTATTAGTTTAATAATACCAATTTAATATTATTAAAATTGTGGTGGTTGGAGACCTGGATATGAATGAATGGTAGTTGATGTAATTGATAAAAAATAATGATGGTAGAAGTGGAAAAAAGACGGTTGAGCTAAAATTTTATGGATGCACTACTGGAGCAACTCCCATAAAAGCAACTCCCATAAAAGCAACTCCCATACTACTGGAGATGCCCTTAATATGCTGTTTGGTTTCGTTGCTATGTTTTCTTGAACCTTTCTGTCTTTATTATTATTTTTTTTTCTGCTATTAGTTGCTGGGTTTTTGTGCTTTTGGTACGTACGTTAGTCAGATTTTGTGTGGGCTTTGTTGCTATGTTTTCTGGCTCCGGCTGTTGCCAGATCTCCCTCCCCAAAGAACGTGGGGGCATTAATGTAGCTCATACTTAATCCATGCCAAAGTATTTTATTTAATTTTATTTTGCTCACGTCTGAAAGAACTGTATTTAAAAAAAAAAAAAAAAAAATCTTTTATTCATTTTTTGGGTGCAAATGCAAAGTAGAACTTCCATTAAACAAAACAGCCTAGTAGGCTGGATTACACCAAACTATGTTCATTAGCTTAGACCAAGCTAATCTGCCGTTTAACTTTTGGATCCCCTATAAGGGAAATAGCAGAGTGTTGATGACTGAAAGCCCAAATTAAAGCAGAGCCTCCAAATTTAGTTATCTATGGCATAGCCACTAGAAGTAGTTCATACTTCACTGTATGAAAATTCCGACACACGAAGAACTATATGGAAATTCCAATCCAAACCTATTGGTACTCCCTCAAGATCCAAACACAACAATTTTCCTACTTCCATCTCAAATCAAAGTTTAAACTGGAACATAAATGGCTTGAAACTCGTTTCCAAATCACCAAATTAACATCTTGTTGGTAAAGGTGGAGAAGTATAAAATTGGAAGAGAAAACAAAAATAAATAAAAAAGCGAATACAACTTTTTCAAAAGTCAGACCTTGTATTAGCTAATTGCAATTTCACTTTCCATATCTCCAGTATGCGTTATGGATTTTTAGGAAACTTTAACCATTAAGAATTCCTTTATATATAACTCAATTGAATTTTGCCTATGTTTTCCCTAGTTTTCAAGTTGGAAAATACCAAATGGACCCATTTTTAAATCAAATGATATGACAGCACAATATATGGAACTAATTATATTCTCGTGCATTTTTAGTAGGGATTCTATCATACAGCATGCCACAAAAATTTGGTCCCCATAGTATTATTCTTTCGAGGAATCCAAAATTGTGGTATCAAATTGATTTATTAGAAAGGAACTGAAGATTAAATTAATAAAATGCGCAGGCAAAAATAAAAGGCTATTCAACTTTATTGCAGGTTCCTGATGCTAGCAGTACGCAACATATTTGTAGGAAAAAAAAAAAAAAAGAAACAAGAAGAAGAAGAAAAAAAGAAGAAAAAAAAAGACACGACATGCTATCAAATGAAGTTGTATCATTACTCACAAAACAATCATCTCCCATCTCTAACTGGTAAGGCTACATGGTTCAAGATGCTATCATGCTCAGCTGCCAAATTACCGGTATCACTAAGGTTGAAATTGTTTGAGGATTCACCAAGCAAGTACTTTGTCTCTTGTAAATTCATCAATTCTATATTACCAGTATCACTAAGGTCGAAATTGTTTGGGGATTGACCAACACCAAGCAAGTACTCCGACTCTTGTAAATTCATGTTGACCCATGAATGCTTTTCCATTTTTCTCAGGGACTCCAATTCCATTGCTACTTCCCTCATAGTAGGCCTATCTTCCCCATTTACTTTTAAGCACCTTTTTGCAAGATTAGCAACTTTCTTAACCTGCTCAATATTTCCATTGTTCACTATATGTTTCTCAACAACTTGAAATAAGCGATTCTCTTTCAAAGAAGAAATGAAATACAAAGATAAACTTCTTTCCCCCTCAGGTCTATCGAAAGAAAGTGCTTTCTTTCCCGTTAATAGCTCCACAAGGACAACTCCAAAGCTATAAACATCGCTTTTTTCTGTCAATTGACTTGTATGCAAGTACTCAGGGTCTAAGTATCCCAGAGTTCCTTGCACCATTGTTAATAGCTCCATTTGATCAACCGGAACTAACCTTGAAGCTCCAAAGTCGGACACCTTTGCTGTGTAATTATCATCTAAGAGAATGTTTGTAGGCTTAACATCTCTATGAATGATGGGTGTAGAGGCTGAAGAGTGCAAAATTGAGAGGACTCCTGCAGTTTCTGCGGCTATCCTTAGACGAATTTCCCAAGTGAGCATGGACGCTTTGCTTTCATCATGGATGTGGTCGAAGAGGGTACCGTTGGTGACATATTCATAAACTAGTGAAGGAACTTCTGTCTCCAAACAACAACCCAAGAGCTTAACCACATTCCTCAGGTTGATTTGGGAGAGTATAACAACCTCATTTATGAATTGCTCAATTTGGTTTTGATCAACGACTTTGGACTTCTTGATAGCAACCATGTTGTCGTTTGCTAAAATTCCTTTATAAACTGTACCAAAACCGCCTCGCCCAATAATCCTAGACTCATCGAAGTTGTTGGTGGCCTTCTCGAGCTCTTCTGCAGTAAAGATTTTGGCCATTTCAGTGGACACGTCTCGTTTTGAGAGTTGTTGCTGTAACATTAAACCTCCATTTTCCCGAAAGAACTTCTCTTTAAGGTTGATGAGCTTCCTCCTTTTGAGTAAAAAGTACAACCACGAGCTACCCACAAGCAAAACTATAATGCATATGCCACTACCTACATTCAAAATATGTTGAGACTTTATATATAGATTTTAGATCACTTTGGTTACACAGCAAGAGAATTTATATGAGATCCATTTGAGTACTACTCATTGTGTTTGTAGTGTTATGTAAGTTGGTAGAAATACCTACACTGCTTAATGATTAAAGTAATTCAATACAATAATTAATTTTAAAAATCACAAAAACATCTGTTTTATTAATTCTTCCTGCAATTCAAAGCAAAATGAAATATAATAATGATTTAACTTGAAAAAGGATCTTATCCTACCCTTCTTTGTTTCTTCTTCTTGTCAAACTCTACATTCTGCTCGCTCTCTGTTATGCATACTCCTAAGTTTTGCTCTGTTTTGTTTTTGTAGCCTTCAGTTAAATTGACCTCAGCTTTCAATGGGTTATTGTTGGCCTGGATTTATTTTGGTTTTTGGGTGTTGG
>JAESVK010064067.1:0-24605 GCA_017140935.1 Hamamelis virginiana
TTAAATGATAGATTTTGGAAAAACTTTCTTCTACAAAGTTGTTCAAAATGATGTTTTCTAGTGGACAAAGCGGCTAGTTTTCTTAAAAACAATGTATTTTTTCATAAAACGGTAAAAAATCAAAATTGGAGGGGGTGGGCTTATAATTCAAGGGTGTGTCAACATCCCCTCCCTTTTAAAACTCTATTAAAACCTTTCCAGCAACAAAGTGCAAAGCCCAAGATAAACCACCCCCAACTCCATTGTATGGGCTTTTAAGGCCTTTGTTAAAACTAAAAGTAAAAGCCTGGATTGTTCGAGGCCCAATCACAACCGTCTTGACTTCGCACCAACCAACTGACAAAATACCGTTGAAAACAAATCTCCGTCAAACCCGAATCACCACTTTTGTCGCTGATGAAAACCGTACCCAATCTCGGTCAAAGCCGTACCCTCCTCCTCTCTCTCTCTCTCTCTAAATGTATGTATGTATATACATTCATTCTCCACTGATCCTCGTTATCGCGTTTCTGTGGTGTTAGAAACTCACAGCGCGAACAAAATCATAACATGTTTTCTTGGCCGTCGTCTATCAGAAAATCTTCACCGTCTATCAGTCGACTTCTCGCACTGCAACGGCTGAGCGCTCGTCCCTTCTCCACCCAATCACAAGGTGCCACCTCATCATCGTCATCAACAACTTCATCATTGAGATCCTTTGGTGGGTCCAGCTATGACAAGGAGGACAAGAGTAGGGACTCCATTGTTGAAGTGCTTCTCAGATGGGTACCGTCAGGAGTGGTGATTGTGGGGTTGAGCTTAGGTTTTTGCTATTGCTCTTCTTTTTCTACTTCTACTTCTCATACGAATCCCTTTTTGGTTTACGCTGATTGGACGAAAGAGACATCAACAGCTTCTGACTTTCAGGATTTTGGTCCTGAAAAGAAGCCTAAATACCTCTTTGGAGGTACTTTCCTTTCATTAATTTCACATTTAACAATGTCAGCAACAAATTTATTTTATCATAATTTTTCCAATGAATTGTTCACTAATTAGTAAGGTTGGTACATTTTTTGATTGTACGCTT
The DNA here is from genome assembly GCA_017140935.1 of Hamamelis virginiana. Taxonomy (NCBI): domain Eukaryota; kingdom Viridiplantae; phylum Streptophyta; class Magnoliopsida; order Saxifragales; family Hamamelidaceae; genus Hamamelis; species Hamamelis virginiana. Next base: position 1,067 of record JAESVK010064067.1, read on the forward strand.
TTGCTAACAGCCATAGATGAATATGAAACCATACATTGCTTATGTTTTATTTAACTATTAAGTTTCCAAAAACCAGGAAAAACAGGGTTAAAGAAGAATGCCAAGATGCAGAGGTGGTGGTTTCAATCTCTTTAAGTGGCATCGGATTGTGTTAAGGGAGTCTTATTAATCATCTCTAGTGTTCAAATCCAAAATTAAGTTGCAGATAGAGGGGCATCTAGGAGTAGGAGAGTTTCCCTTTTGAACATTTCATTGAATGTTCTCTCATATAGTTCGAGCAGTGATTTTTGAATGAAAAATTAAATTATTTCTTCCAATTTTCCACTAGTTCCCTGGAATGGACAAGTCATGAAGTCTTGAAATCGCACAGTGACTTCTCTGTGATTAATGAAAAATTAATTGACTCGAGTTCCTAAGATTGTAACTCATTGTGGCAATCCTGGGGAGATACCTTTTCATTCTCGATGACTGCAAACCTTTATCTGTAAACTCACATGGCTGCAAGTTGGAAAGGGAGTGGCCTTAGAGAATGAAAGAAGAGTAAAAGACCAGATCCAGCATTGAAAAGTGGCATACTTTAGCAGTTTAGCTTCAGGGCATGACAAAAGATACAATTTAAGGACCAGAACCTCAATATTTGAGTCAATAAGGTTTGAGAAGTTTGATTTTATTTACAATGGAAGTAGAATTTTCTTGTTGTATTGTATGGAAGTTTTCAACCATGATGAAGATGAATTTTCTTTGTGCCAATTCAACTCTTGTCGAAATAGTAAATGGCCTTTCTCTAAAACTGCAAGCTGGTTCTATGAACAATTCATTGTTCCCATAATTAAAATTTAAAAAAAAAAAAAAAAAAAGAACATATGAATCGGTAAAAATGCACACAGGCTAGCTAAGTTAGCTCTGTTTCCTCATGTTACTATACAGTGTTCTTCCTTTAGATTACCTCCATGTTAGTCTTAGCCTTGTCTGTATCTCAATGTTTGTAATGACATTCTTACATTTTCCTTAAGAAAGATGAGAGAAGGGAAGAATGAAAAGGCATGTCCACAAATAGAACAAGCTTATACCAATTTTGCACCAGGAATTATGTCTATGGAATTAAAGAATTGCACTGGTTGTGATTCATTGAAAAAATGTCAGTGAGACACATAACTTTCGTATTCATAGGAAAATCGGCAGCTTTAGACCAATCTAGTGTAATATTTCAGCAACTGGCAAATAAGGATTAAGAAAATATTTCTTAATGGCCTTAAACTTTCCGTTGAGTTCCATGAATTCATTCCGTTCAAGCTTATATATTTAATAGAAGGGTAAATGCAATAGACAATTGAATGGACACTAAAAAACGTGTGGAGGGTGTAGGAGTTCTGTAATTAACAAAAATATTATTCCAATGTAAATTTGAGTGCATGCTGAAATTTAGAAGGGAAGCAAATCCAGAGACAGAGAGAGAGAGAGCTTTGTTTTATTGCTGCAGTTGCACACTTCTTTTGGCCTGCTTTGCTATTTATTAACATGTCATCAATCAACTGATGTCTACATTACTAATAATATGTAGTTATATTGTTTGGATGAGTTTCACTTTTCAGCCTGAATACTTCATGTGTTAATACAGGATTAACCATCTTTTTAGTTATCTATTCAAATTAAGATAACAATTTTTATGTAAGTGGTTTGTTTGTTACTTCAGATGCATACAGGAGAAGAGTTTTCTTTAAATATGAAAAGCGGATTAGGATGCAAAGTCCCCCAGAAAAGGTAAGCAACTTTCTGTTTCTCACATTTGTTATTGTTCTTCTTTTCCACTAGGCATGGTAGATTTCTGTTGCTTACATTTTCTCTTGTTTCGCTAAGTTGGGTTCCTGTTTCTCACATTTCTGTCATTATGTGTTTGCAGTATTAGTTTTCTATACAATATAAATTTCATTTTCTTTTTCCAAAACTCCTTAAGCTTAGTTACATAGCATTCATCAAACTCCTTAAGCTTCAACCTAGACGAGTCAAAAATATCCTCGTTGTTCAGATGAAGTATACATGAGCATATTAGCGGTAAATTAGAAAATATTATGTTCAGTGGTAACCTCTTGTGCCACATTTTCCTTCCAGGTTTTCGAGTACTTTGCATCTGTCCGAACTCCTGGGGGAGAGGTTCTTATGACACCAGCGGACTTGATGCGGGCAGTCGTTCCTGTATTTACTCCATCTGAATCAAATCGTGTCAGAGAGGGATATTTGAGAGGGGAGCAGTGTCCTGGCGATTTACACTGCGCACCTTCAAATTTTTTTATGCTTTTTGATACTAACAATGATGGACTCATATCTTTTGCAGAGTGAGTATCAATTTTCTCTTCAAGCTTGCCTGACACTTGCCCGTTGTGATTTTATTTGTACTACTCTGAATTTATTCAAGTGCAGTATATCGAGTTTTATCTCATTGAAATTGACCCTTTTGAAACAAAATTTTCATTTTTTGATACCAGGTACATCTTTTTTGTTACACTACTTAGCATCCCCGAATCAAGCTTTTCAGTGGCATTTAAAATGTTTGACATGGACAATAATGGGTGGGTAACTTGTGCTTTCATTAAATACCTCAACATCTAGGCAGTTCCACAATCTAGCCAATCTTTAATTAATTGGTAATGCCCATGCATTTTTCTCTCATATTTTTGCTATCTTCGTCGTTACTATCCGTTATCCTTTACTATGTACTGGTTTGTGGTCAGTTTTCTGATTATATGTCTGTTAACAGAGAGATAGACAGGGAGGAGTTTAAGAAAGTGATGACTTTCATGCGTGCTCAGCACAGACAAGGGGCACAACACAGAGATGGACTGCGAGTTGGATTCAAAGTTGCAGATTCTGTAGAAAATGGGAGCCTGCTAGAGTACTTCTTTGGCAAAGATGGCAAGACATGTCTTAAACACAGCAAATTTGTCCAATTCTTAAGAGACTTGCATGATGAAGTATGGTCTCTCTCTCTCTCTCTGTTGTGGTTCTGAAATAAATTTGCATGCTATGACAGGTTTTGATTGATTTAGCATTTGTTAATCCTCTTCAATTTGTTTCGACCAATCAAAAATGTGGAACCTGTTTATTAGTTTATATCAAGATTGGATCTTATCTTGGCATATTTTTTGTAGACATTACAGGGTATTTGAAACCAAGTTTGAGAAGAATGGCTTCTAATGGCCTCAAGAATTTGGTACCCAATATGCTTGGTGTTCTTAAGAAGAATTACTGTGCAGTGGCTCGGACGTCCCAATCTTGAAGTGATTGTGTAAAATGCTGGTATCACATTCTTCATGGGAGAAATTAGGTTTCTCAAAGGGGTTGCAAGAGAATTTTGTCCAAGAAGTTATATCCCTAAGTTGTGGACTTGTTTCTTAAGATGAAGGGCTCTGAAAATAGGATACCTTTATATTTTTTCAATTCTTTTGATTAGTAATCAGAATGCTCTAGTTTGGACAGGTTATCTTTGTATTTTACTGTAAAGGTTAAACAATACTAGCTAATGTGCCTTCCGCGATTGGCAGTCGCAAGAATTGCCAGAAAAAGGGGTAATATCTATACAATATATTTAGGGCCAGTGCACTACATAAAATAATTCCAGTGGCTGTTAGAAGTCATCTTTTCTTGTATATTTCAGCTACCAAACAAAAATCTAAAACTGCATAATGGGTTCTTTAAAATGCTTGAAAGATATAGTATAAGTGACTTAGCGAGGCATATACTTTTCAGCTTTCCAGTTTGTCATCGTATTAAATTCACCAAATTGATTTGAAGTACACAATTCACTTTCACCCTTTGTGTTGATTTGTAATTTGCAGATATTGAAATTCATATTTTTGAATTTTATAGATCTTGCGGTTGGAGTTTGCCCATTATGACCACAAATTTTGTGGAACCATATCAGCTAAAGATTTTGGCTTGTCCATGGTTGCATCTGCTGAAATCAGCCATATAAATAAGTTCCTTGATCGTGTCGATGAACTAGACAATGAACTGCATCTTAGAGACGTACGCATTTCATTTGAGGAATTCAAGAATGTTGCAGAGCTACGAAAAAAACTGCAGTCCTTGTCTCTTGCCATTTTCAGCCATGGGAAAATGAATGGGTTATTGACAAAGAAAGATTTTCAAAGAGCTGCATCCCAAGTACTTCTACTCCCTCTATTCTTATTTTTAGTGGCTTTTTTTTTCCATCTTTTACTAATGGGATAATTTACTTTTGTACAAGGTGTGTGACATATCTCTTACTGATAATGTGGTGGACATAATTTTCCATGTATTTGACGCAAATCGCGATGGGAGTTTAAGCTCAAATGAGTTCTTAAGAGTTTTACAAAGAAGGGAAAGTGACATCTCTCAGCCTAGGGAGGCAGGCTTCAAGGGATTGATATCTTGCTGGTTGAGCTGCACAAATAATTGTTCTTCTGCAAAAATTCTTCTTTAATTTGTTGGTTAATGATGTACAGCCCTTCCCTGTTGAAATATGTACATAATTTCCAATCCAATATATATATATATATATATTGCAGTATTTTATTCTTCTTAGTGGGCAAGTACGATGTAAAGCCAAAAACACACATAAAAATGAAAATTTGTACATGCCTATCAAAATCAACTCCTTACGTCTGTTGCATTGTGAAAATATGAGGCTACAGATTCCAGTTAATATGGTTCCTTCGATGACCAAGTGTGCTTAATCTCAAATGCTATTTAAAGTTTAAACAAAATATGACCATCTCAAATGATGCCTATTACCCCTCCAATAAAAAGTGAATGGCTTGAATCAATTAGGGACGGAATAGAAACACAAAATTTAGAAATGCTAGGGATTTCAGGGGTCCAATTTAAACAATTAACTTGGGAGAAGTCAATAATTCTGGGTTGATAACTTACATATAATGCAAGGATATTACCAAGTAAAAGTCTTCCAAAATAATTGTGTGTGTGTGTGTGTGTGAGAGAGAGAGAGAGAGAGAGAGAGAGAGAGAAACTGTATGTCAATATCCATGTCTTTATCAGAGGAAAAAATAAAGTGGTGATTTAGTGTCAATTACTCCAAATCTGTATGCCGTGATGCTTGGGTAGTTTGTTTTTTCCAATTTGGTTACAATCACAGACAGGACCAGCAATGTTGATTACAGTTGGCTTCTTGCTCCTTGGGTTAATCAAAGTGTTAATCAAAGTTTCTTCAAGAGTGCTGAATTGAAGTCTTATTTTTTTTGGCAATGCATGTTGACTTGTCCCCACATGTTGACTTGTCCCCACATGTGAAAGTTTCTTCAAGCGTGCTGCATTGAAGTCTTCTTTTTTTTGGCAACGCATGTTGACTTGAATCCCAACATCTAAAAGTTTCTTCAGGCACTGGAATCTTTCCAAAAGTAGAAAACTCAATTCATTTGTAGGTTTCGAAGGAATATCGCTGAGCAATCTTGAGACCCTTTATTTGAGTCATAATATGTTAAACAGCAGCATCCTATCATCATTGAGTGGCCTTTCATCTCTCAAGTTTCTATATTTGGGATACAACCAAATATGAGGATCAATTCATATCAGAGGTTACTTCCATGATCTTATCAATCTTGTTATAATTATTTTAGGATATTATAAACTCATTCTTCATTTTTTTTTTTAAGAGTTAGGGTTATAGTTCAGGGTGACCCCTCCCCAAGTTTATTAAGAACCCTCACTTAGGGCGGAGGAATACCGTAATAACAAAACCAATCCCAAAAAAATAACCAATAAAACAATATAGAAAAAACAAACCCGCCCAATTTAAACAACCAAAACTAAAACTAAAATATACAATCCCACCCAATAGAATTGATCAAAACTTTAAAACATTAAAACCGAATATATGCCGTGCCCATTTTATCAAGTCTATACAATTCCCTTATTGAACTAGGAAGTTGAGAACTATTCAAGAACAACTTATTATCACCTCTCGCACCATCTCTAGTCAACGCATCCGCCACTTTATTTCTTTCTCTATATAAATGGTTAATGGAATAATCAAGACCCTCCGACAAGAATCTCAATTCATCCCAATAATCCCGTAAATACCAAACAGTACATTTATTAGACCGAATCCAAGAAACCACAACTAATGAGTCACATTCTATGTCAATAGCATTAAAATCCAATTGTTTGCAAAGCTTTACACCTTCCACCACTCCTCTTAATTCCGCTTCATTGTTCGAACATGAACCAAAGAATTTTGAGAAACCAAACATAATCAAACCAGAAGAATCTCTAAGTAAACCACCTCCACCAGCTGGTCCTGGATTATCAAAATTACTCCCATCCAGGTTCAGTTTATATCTACCTACACCAGGCTTAATTCATCTTACAATTTGAAGTCTATTACACCAAAGATCAGCAACTAGAATCTCCAACCTTCTCAATACCTGCACATCCAAAGCCGAGAGGTTCTGAAATTTAATCATTCTATATGTTAACATTCTCATCCAATGTTTTATAAACCACCAGATATTAATCACATTTTCTAACTTTCATTCCATTCGGGCTACATATCTCCTTTGCAAAAGTTTCCAAACAATTAAGTACGGAATTAAACCCAACAAAGTATTCAATTTTGATATCCGAGAGGCTCGATTAAACCAAATCTGAACTCTTGACTTCCAGCTTTGCTGACTATAGAAAGGAATACCCAACTCCGCTGAAGCTTCTCTCCATATTTTAACAGTAAACTCACCCTTACCTAGAATATGTTCCAGGTCTTCCATCTCTCTATTCGTGCAGCAATTACAATTAAAACTTGCTTTCCACATACACAGAGCAATCTTTTTAGGTAACCATTTATGCCACACCCATTTAGCCCACTCAAACATCGGATCAGCATGATATTTTGCAGGGGTGACATGAAGGGGGTGAGCATCATATCCAACGGTCGGAATTTGGAACCGACCACCAGAACACGCTCAAATGGCCGTGCAATCCACTTGCAGTCCGGACTACAATAGATCATTTTTGTGTGTGTGTGTATATATATATATAATTTACAAGTAATCTCATCCGTCTTAAGAACTAATTTGAACCCAAACTTTATTCAGCGAGAGCAAATCTTAAGAAGTGCCCCTACTAATAAATTGCAATCAATACTCTTGATCAAATTAGCAATTAGAAAGCAATAATATTATATATCCCAATAATGTTATATATCCCAAAAAAATATATCACAAATTAATTATATTTCTTCATTTATATATAAAAAAAAGAATATACTAAAAAAGAGAAAGATTAGATATATACCACGTCATTTCAGATGCACTTTCAGTATATATTTTTAGAATATATACCATTTTGCATACAAAACTTTTTAACTCTCAACACAACAAATCTACTTACCATAATAATTATAGAAAAAAAGGTCTACTTTAATAAAAATATTTTGTAAAAATTATTTATTTATTTATTATGATGGTAGGGGCTGCCATGAATTTGGTTGTGGGTGCAAGTACAATGTATTTCACTTTCACATTAGTGGTATCTTTTGAAATTTTGTTTATTAATTACCAGCCAGTTTTTAGTTGGATTTAATTGGTGGTGGACCATTTGTGCCTTTAAAGTCGGTACACAATCACATGTGCCGTCACAGACGCGTCGATTGTCATTCCAACTGGTGGCCTTGTGTCTCTGTCCAATATGAATATATCCCCCAAAGTCTGATGAGTGGGGCCACTGATGGTAGAATTGGACCACACAAGGCCATCTATATTTTGATATTTTCGTCGTCAGGACTTATCAAGCCTCCATGTCCCACCCGTTAATAAATTTTATTATTACTATTATACTCACATGTAAATTTACTATTAAGAATAATATTAGATAAATAAAAGGGAAAAATATACTTTGCACCTTTGTACTTTAATCCATAAATATTTTCCACTCCTGCACTTTAAAAGTGAACAATCAGTCCCCTGTACTTTCAAACTTTTGCAGTTTTATCCCTTCCGTTAGTAGGCCGTTCATATATTTAACGGAAAAATTGTCAGGTGAACTTTTTTTGCATGTGAAATGACTTAAACGCCCTTAGTTTATTATATATTTATTATATATATTATATAATATATATAATAAAAATAGGCAGAGTAATGATGATAAGAAGAAGAAAAATACTTAATTACCTCCTCACTTGTAAAGAGGAATCTCATCTTGACCACCACTAATTAATAATTTTCCATGTGTCATAATTAATTGAAGAATATAAATGTGAACATGAACATGAAAGTATGGATTAGCAAATATAAAATACTAATTCATTTAGATCGCATTTTTTTAATCATCTTACGCGAAAATCACGGACTTAAAGTCTTCTTTTCTTGGCAATGCATGTTGCCTTGAGTCCCCGGCCACATGTGAAATATATATATATATTGGTAAAGGAAAAAGCATAGTGGGGCGCCTGGAAAACTCTACACGCAGTCATTAGCGGGGATCAGGAGACTCGAATTCAGAACCAAAGGCCTGTTGACTTGTTGGCCCAAGCCCCTCATCACAGGCCACCTATTAACTTGGTGGTACATGTGAAACTTTCTTCAAGAGCACTGACTTGAAGTCTTCTATTTTTGGCAACGCGTCTTGTTCACTTGTGTTGACGTACGCATACAAAAGTACTTAAGTAGCCCTCTCCTCTTTATATATATATAGCCCGTAGTAGGCCTATTAAAACAAAAACCACTTTGCTATAAAAAACAAAAGTGCTATATAGCAAAGTAAATGATGTGGTATGGTTTAGTGACCCCAATGTGGCGATTATTGTGGGTAGTAATGTTGGTGCTGGTGAGTGGGTGGTGGTGTAGTTGTGATGGCTGTTTGGTGGAAGAGAGAATTGCACTTTTGCAACTCAAAGCTTCCATCAACCACCTAACTGGGTCTTCTCTTCCATCTTGGGTAGAGGGTAAAGAGAGTTCTAACTGTTGTCAATGGGAGAGGGTTCAGTGCAATAACACCACTAGTCGAGTCATCCAACTCGCTCTTAATCAAATTAGGAAATATTGTGGATTAGGATATTGGTATCTAAATGCCTCCTTGTTTCTTCCCTTTGAACAGCTCAGGATTCTTGAACTAAAAGGCAACTGTTTAGCTGGTTTATTTGAGAGCCGAGGTATATATCTCCTCATATGATCATATTTGACAAATATATATTTGGGAGGAAATTTGCTTCATTTTCTGGTTTTATTTATTTATTTTAATATATCTTGGAAGAGTTTTCAATTTGCATTCAAACTGAGTCAGTGAAAGTGATGAAATAGAGTAATGCCATGCATGGGGATCAAATTTTATTCCGAATATTTTATACCATCCATCGTGACAGTATGATAAAGTTAATGTTTTTGGGCATTTTAAAATGTGCAAAAATAAAAGTTTCATCATGATTTAAAAGTTTTGGTTTAAAATTTGGCCTCTTTAGGATTTTTCAATTGAGATAATTGATCATTTGACTCTTCTACAGGTTCTGAAAAACTGTCATCAAGGTTGAGCAATCTACAGGTCCTTGATTTGGGTTTTAATAAGTTAAAGTTAGGCAATAGCTTCCTGTCATCTTTGAGTGGGTTTTCATCCCTCAAACATCTATGTCTGTCTGACAACCAACTCATATCTATTGAAGGTAAGCTTAAATTATTTCTCATTAATTCACTAAGTTTGAGACATTAAAGTGGTTAAATTATTTTGTAGGTTTCGAAAGAATATCACAAACGCTGAGCAATCTGGAAGTCCTTTATTTGAGTTATAATATGTTAAACAGCAGCATCCTGTCATCTTTAAGTGGCCTTTCATCTCTCAAGGATCTATATTTGGGATACAACCAAATACGAGGACCAATTCATATCAAAGGTTACTACCATAATCTTATCGATGTTGTTTAATTTCTTTTAGGATATTATAAAATCACTCTAGCTTCATGCACGTGTCTTGATTTTGATTATAATATTAATTATGTTTTGCTGTCATGACTGAACAAGACTTGAATACTTTGAGCAATTTGGAGCTGCTGGAACTAAGTGGAAATGCAGTTGATAGCATTGTGACCCCCAGAGGTATATACATTGTTTACTATTTAAGGTCATTTATTCATCTTCTTTTTTTTTTTCTCTCCCATTTTCTCAGCTGCCAAACAGTTCCACATCTTCATTTTCCCTCAAAGCAGTTCAATGTTGGAGGGAAACCATGATGTGGCACAAATGGCAGCTGCCATTTGAGGTACCAAATTTGGCAACCCTAACTGCGCTCCAATACCAAAATTTGACACCCCAAATGGCAACCCATTGGAGCAACCTATTTAGATGCCAATGCCAAATTTTGGTAATGGTAGGTCATTCTACTAAAGTCTTTGCAGCCATTCTCATCCCTCAAGGCCCTGTATTTGCAAGATAATAATTTAGAAGGAACAAATATTAATGCACAAGGTGAGTTAAAGCTATAAAGCCCAAAGAATGACCTACTCTCAACCACATAAATTTCCACAATTAATGGTCTTGTTATTATATCTTACTGAATTCCACGGAAAAATGTTGCTTCTTCTATGTAGATCGCTCTTCTCTCAATAAGAATTTTCTTCAAAACATAGGAGTGATGACTTCTCTTAAGGCCATAACTTTGTCTGCTTGTGGGCTCAATGGCACTGTACCTGCTCAAGGTAAAAAAAAATATGGAACTCCCAATTTTTCAATTATGTGTCACTGACCTTATAGGGGCCATGATTCAATTTTTTTCACCAATTTCTCCTCCTTTCTCCATTATTTATCTCTTGTTTTAATTTCTTCCTTTTTTTTTTTTCCTTCCCTTTCTGACAATCAATTGGTTGATATATTTTACAGGCTTGTGCAAACTAAAGAACCTCCAAGTGCTAGATCTCAGTCAAAATGATTTTGAGGGATTACTTCCTTCATGTTTGGGAAACTTGACATCTCTTCGACTACTTGATCTCTCTAACAATCAATTCACAGGAAATATTGCGTCGTCTCCCATTAGTAGTCTCACCTTGCTTGAATACCTCTCTTTTTCAAATAACCACTTTCAAGTCCCTGTTTCATTCAGCTCCTTTGCTAACCATTCAAACCTTAAGGTCATCTTAAGCAATTCAAACACTTTAATTGTTGAACCTGATCAGTTTCCAACTAGGGTTCCAAGGTTCCGACTAAAGATTTTCAGTTTGTCAGAGTGCATGCTTTCTGGACTTAATATAGCACCTCCCAACTTCCTTTTTCATCAAAATGACTTGAGATATGTCGATCTCTCTCATAACAACTTTGGGGGAAAATTCCCTACTTGGTTGTTAGAGAACAACACAAGATTGGAATATCTTTACCTAACAAATAACTCCTTCACAGGGTCTTGCATGCTGCCATCTCATCCCAATCCTTGCCTTGTACGCTTAGAAGTCTCCAACAATAACATAATTGGTCAAATTCCAAGAAACATAAGTCTAGTGTTTCCAAATTTGTCTATGTTAAACCTGTCTAGGAATGCGTTTGAGGGTAACATTGCTTCTTCTCTTGGTGATTTGAAATCTTTAACATTTTTAGACTTGTCGAACAATCTGTTGTCAGGAGGAATACCAGTGGATTTAGCCATGGGCTCCCCATCCATCCGTTTCATCAAACTATCAAATAATAAGCTGCAGGGACAAATATTTCCTAGACTTGTTAACCCAACTGCCCTGCACTATTTATATTTGGATGGCAACAATTTCGTTGGAGCGATCCCGGATAGCTTGTCAAATATTGATCTGCGGGGATTGGATATCAGTGATAACCATTTTTCAGGCCAGCTTCCCAGATGGATGGGGAATTTGTCTAATTTATTTGAAATTTCTATGCATAAAAATCACCTCGAAGGCCCCATTCCAGTAGAATTTTGCAAACTTACATTCCTTAGCGCTTTGGACCTTTCTGAGAACAATATATCTGGCTCCATACCATCTTGCTTCAACCCTCCAGTCATAACCCATGTCCATCTGAATAAAAATAAGCTAAGTGGTCTAATGACTCGTGCATTCTATAACAGCTCTTCATTGGTGACATTAGATCTTAGCGAAAATAACTTGAAGGGCAGCATTCCAAATTGGATTGACACCCTTTCTTCATTACGCATTTTTCTCTTGAAACATAATCATTTTGAAGGTAGAATTCCCATTCAATTGTGCCACTTGAAACAATTAAGCCTAATGGATCTTTCTCAGAATAACCTTTCTGGTCCCATACCACCTTGCTTGAGTGACCTGACTTTTGATGCACGAACTGATAAATATTATGTAAGAAATATTTACATTCAAAATTACACTCTCAAGGATTTTTCATTGGCGTATTTGGGCAACTCATGCATTATTGGTGTGTTTAAATATCAAGTATATTCCGTAAATTTTATCGAAGAGCAGGTGGAGTTCACAACGAAGAGCAATTCCTATTCTTACAAGGGTAACCAATTCATGTCTGGAGTTGATCTCTCTTGTAACCAATTAACTGGTGAAATCCCACCAGAAATTGGAAATTTCAGTCTGATCCGTGCTCTAAACTTGTCCCATAACAATCTAATTGGACCAATCCCACCAACATTTTCCAACTTGAGACAAATAGAGAGTTTGGACCTTTCCTATAACTACTTGAATGGAAGAATCCCCAATCAACTGACTGAGTTAAACTCATTGGCAGTCTTTAGTGTGGCACATAACAACTTATCAGGTACAACACCAGACCGAAAAGCTCAATTTGGGACATTCGAAGAAAGCAGCTACGAGGGAAATCCTCTGCTTTGTGGACTTCCATTGAATAAAAGTTGCCTAGGAACTGGATCACCATCACCAGTACCACTAATGTCAAATTCTTCAAATAATGGTGAAGGAGAAGATAGCGGTTTCATAGACATGAATGTGTTTTATGTGAGCTTTATAGCTTCTTATACAATAGTGTTGTTAGCAATTGTAGTAGTTCTATACATAAATCCTTACTGGCGACGGGCTTGGTTTCACCTCATTGAAGTGGGTATCTCCTCCTGCTACTATTTTGTTTTGGATAATTTCCCCAAGTTCCCCATCTTTAGGCGCCATGTTTAAGCTTCATCTTAATTATTTGTACATATGTTTATGAACTTCTCTTTGAGTTTAAATAAAAGAATTGAATGTTTGATATATAGCTTTGTATAAAACCGATGTTACTGTCATTAATTTCTCTCCAAATGATCGAGTTTAATTAACATGCAAAAAGTTGTAGTAGATGAAAGATTTTAATTACTTGATCTGCAGGCCAAGATTTGTTGCTTGGCAAGGATTTGGATGATGATTTGTAGGTGTTGGTTGCATGTGACCCAATGTTTAATAAACTTCACATTTTTAAGATGTTACAATTTGTGATAAAAATCCATCAAAATTAACAAACTACTGTAAACTTAATTTATCAAAAACCTGATTTGCAATCAAATTTACTAAACACTTGACATTTATAATTTGTTTAACTAAAACATCTTTTATTGAGATAAAATATGCATCAAATTCAAGAGATTGAATTTTAATTTTGTTATGGTTTCTTACCATATATTGGGGACTAGAATGTGAATTTCTTGTTTCTTCGATTAATTAATTATTTTTCTTTTAATTTTTTTTATTTGAATTTCAAATTCGCTTATATCTTGTTAACTATAGATCATAGCCGGCCTCATGTAGTTTTAATTTTTTGTTAAATAGGTGAATATTAATTCACAATACATGAAGCCTTTTTTCCCATAAAAGCTCTGTTTTGCTTTTATAGTAAAAAGACAGTATTTCATTCACAAAAAATTATATATTTTTGTTATAAATTAAAAATAATAATAATAATTAAAAAGCCCATCCAAATGGTGTGACTGAAGCATTAAGTTGGTTACAATCATATACAATTTTTTCTTAGAATTGACAGAACCAGCAATGAAATTGGTCACCATTGGCATCATGCACCATAGTCAATGAAATTGTTAAGGCATGCATATTTTTTCTTAGTAATTAATTCTGCCCCACAAATAATTTGAGAGAGAGAGAAATTGGATGTCCATATCCATATCTTTATCAGAGAAAAATAAATGATGTGGTGTGGTTTAGGGACCCCAACGTGGCGATTAGTGTGGGTAGTAATGCTGGTGTTGGTGAGTGGGTGATGGTGTAGCTAGTTGTGATGGGTGTTTGGAGGAGAGAATTGCACTTTTGCAATTCAAAGCTTCTATCAATCACCCAAATGGGATTTCTCTCCCATCTTGGGTGTTTACTTTTTAAGGTCATTTATTCATCTTTTTTTTTTTCTCTCATTTTCTCAGCTGCCAAATAGGCCCTTATATATCTTCATTTTCCCTCAAAGCAGTTGGGTGTTGGAGGAAAACCATGATGTGGCGTCAATGGCAGCTGCAATTTGAGGTACCAAATTTGGCAGACAATGCCAAAATTTGGCAACCCATTGGAGCAACCTAACCAATTTGGATGCCAATGCAAAAACAAACAGTATTCTGCATTCCATTGACATAATTTCAAGTCTAAATTTCCTATGATGACATAACAGTTGTTTTATTCTCTATGTCCGCTAACAGGCATCAAAAGTTTTACCAAGCTGAAAGTTCTAGCCCTTGGCAATCTCGAATCCAATGCAAGCATTCTACTAAAGTCTTTGCGGCCATTCTCATCCCTCAAGGCCCTGTATTTGCAAGATAATAATTTAGAAGGAACAAGTAATGCTCAAGGTGAGTTAGAGCTATAATGCCAAAAGAATGACCTACTCTTAGCCACATAAATTTTCACAGTGGACTGTAATTACTTTATCTTACTGAATTTCGTGGAAAAATGTTGCTTCTTCTATGTAGATCTACATGATCTAAGCAATTTGGAAGAATTGTTCTTGGATCTCTCTTCTCTCAATAAGAATTTTCTTCAAAGCATAGGAGTGATGACTTCTCTTAAGGTCATAACTTTGTCTGATTGTGGGCACGATGGCACCGTACCTGCTCAAGGTGGAAAATGGAACTCCCAATTTTTCAATTATGACTTCTTGTGGGCTCAATGGCACCGTACCAACTCAAGGTAAAAAGTGGAACTCCCAATTTTTCAATTATGTGTCATCAACCTTATAGAGGCCACGATTCAATTTTTTTGACCAATTTCTCCTCCTTTCTCCATTATTTATCTCGTGTCTTTAATTTTTTCTTTCTAACAATCACTTGGTTGACATAATTTACAGGCTTGTGCAAACTAAAGAACCTCCAAATGCTAGATCTCAGTCAAAATGATTTCGAGGGATTATTTCCTTCATGTTTGGGAAACTTGACATCTCTTCGAATATTGGATGTCTCTTACAATCAATTCACTGGAAATGTTGCGTCATCTCCCCTTTGTAGTCTCACCTTGCTTGAATACCTCTCTTTTTCAAGTAACCACTTTCAAGTCCCTGTTTCATTCAGGTAATTTTCCAACCATTCAAATCTTAAGGTCATCTTTAGTGATTCAAACAAAATAATCGTTGAGCCTGAGTTTCAGAGTTGGGTTCCGAGGTTTCAACTAAAGATTTTCAGTTTTTCGAGGTTTATGTTTTCTGGACCTAATGGAGCTGATGATGCAAGTTTCAGCAAATGCCCAAACGCCGAGACTCAAGCCTGCAAAACAAAGTTAGAGAGGTCGGATTGTATCCGACGAAAACCCTCCGACGATCAAGTTAGTATTCAGCACTTAAAATACCAAGAGTTTTTTCTGCCCATTGTTTGTGTTTCTTACCTCCTTTAAATAGGATGTGTTCTTCGTTTATTTGAACTTCTTTTTCTCCTGAATTGTAGCTGATTTCCCATATATATAGTTGATACTGCGGATTCTTTGCATGGCCGTTACCTCCAGCTGTTCCGTTGACCTGTTTGACAAGCTTAATTTTCGTATGGTAACTGATCTCGTATCATCGGCCATGATCCGACATTATAGTCGTCGGTTCTTGTAAGACGTCTCATCTTTCCCTCATCAGGAGCACTTCCCAACTTCCTTTTATACCAAAATGACTTGAGTAGTTGATTTCTCTAGCACCAACTTTGGGGGAAAATTCCCTTCTTGATTTTTAGAGAACAACACAAGATTGTATGTTTTTATCCTAAAAAATAACTCCTTCACAGGATCTTGCAGGCTGCCATCTCATACCAATCCTTACCTTGCACGCTTAGATGTCCCCGATAATGACATATTTGGTCAAATTCTAAGAAACATTAGTCTAGTATTTCCAAATTTGTCTGTCTTAAACTTGCCTAGGAATGCATTTGAGGGTAACTTCCCTTCTTCTCTTGGCGATTTGAAATCTTTAACATTTTTAGACTTGTCCAACAATCCGTTGTCAGGAGGAATACCAAAGTATTTAGCCATGGGTTCCGCATCCTTTCTGTTCATCAAACTATCAAATAATCAGCTGCAGGGACAAATATTTCCTAGACTTGTTAACCCAACTGCCCTGCACTATATGCATTTGGATGCCAACAATTTCATTGGAGAGATCCCAGATAGCTTCTCAAATATTGATCTGTGGGCATTGGATATCAGTGATAATCATTTTTCAGGCAAGCTTCCAAGATGGATAGGGAATTTGTCTAATTTATTTGAAATGTCTATGCATAGAAATCAACTCGAAGGCCCCATTCCTGTAGAATTTTGTAAACTTACTTTCCTTCAAGCTTTGGACCTTTCTGAGAACAATTTATCCGGCTCCATACCATCTTGCTTCAACCCACCAGGCATAATCCATGTCCATCTGAATAAAAATAAGCTAAGTGGACCAATGACTCGTGCATTCTATAACAGCTCTTCATTGGTGACATTAGATCTTAGCGAAAATAAATTGAAGGGCAGCATTCCAAATTGGATTGGCAACCTTTCTGCACTAAGCGTTCTTCTCTTGAAAGACAATCATTATGAAGGTAGGATTCCCATTCAATTGTGCCATTTGAAACAATTAAGCCTAATGGATCTTTCTCAGAATAATCTTTCTGGTCCCATACCGCATTGCTTGAGTGACATGACTTTTGATGCCCACTAACTGAAAAATATTATGTGAGAAATGTTTCCGTTCTAACTCCTAATCCCAAGGATTTTTCATTGGAATATTTAAGTTTCTCATGGATTATGGAAGCATTTAAATATCAAATATATTTCATAAATTTTATGGAAGAACAAGTGGCATTCAAAACCAAGAGCAGGTCCTATATATTCTTACAAGGGTAACATCCTTGAATTCATTTAAATATCAAAATCCTGATTTGCAATCAAATTTACCAAAAACATCTTTACTTGAGATAAAATATCCATCAAATTTAAGAGATTGAATTTTAATTTTGTTTTGGTTTCTTACCATATAGTGGGGACTAGAATATGAATTTCTTGTTTCTTTGAACAATTGATCATTTTTATTTGAATTTCAAATTCGTTTATATCTTGTTAAGCATAGATCATGGCCTCATGTGGCCGGGCTTGGTTCTAGCTTGTAATTTTATTTTTTATTTTTTTAAATATGTAAATTTTAATTCATAATACATGAAGTCGTGAAGGGTTGGTTAGTTGTTACAATCATACAAAACTTTTTGGTAGAATTGGCAGAGTAGAGTACGTGGTCAGCATTGGAATCATCAATCATGCAGCATAGTCAATGAAAGGTGCGTCAGTGCGTGGGTTGGTCCGTATTCTACCCACAAATAATTGTCATGTACTATTAACTAATTAATTCTACCCACAAATAATTTGAGAGAGAAACTGGATGTCCGTATTCATTTTCATCTACTCCAAATTGCTTGGTTTTTTACAATCTGGTTTGTCTTGATTGTCTTTTTTGCAAGATGGATGATATATATATATATATATATATATAGAGTTTTTCTCTTATAGGTGATGCTGATTTTTGCTTAAAATCAGCTAATATCAGCCAGCGTTGGATCAATTTGGATGGCTCAGATTAGATTACTTAAATGACCCAACATGACCCGCGTGAAATCCATCTCATACATGCGCTCTCTCTCTCTCTCTGAAAATGGTTGGCGTTGTTTGATGTTGATGAACATCAAAATGGTTGGCGTTTTATGTGGAAGCATCATCTTAGGGTCCTCTGTTTTATGCTGTGAAACACCAATTCATAGCTGCACATCTTGGATGCCGGTGATGGAGGGAGGAGATTGACGCTGGTCCGAGCTTCTTCACGCCGGCGGTGATGGAGTTTGATCCTCTGTTTTATGTTGTGAAACACCAATACATAGCTGCACATCTTGGATGCCGGTGATAGAGGGAGGGGATTGACGCTAGTCTCTCTCTCTCTCTCTCTCTGAAAATGGTTGGCGTTGTTTGATGTTGATGAACATCAAAATGGTTCGCGTTTTATGTGGAAGCATCATCTTGGGGTCCTCTTGTAACGCCTCAAACAGACGCTACTTGAACCCTTATACTTCCCAACTTAACATCCGTATCGACCCTTCCGGATAGGTCAACACGTGTCAAACTGAAGGTACAACCTGTCCTGCTCATTCGTATTTCCTTACAGGATACAAGAAATACTTATATACAAAATGAAATGTCATGCACATTCATCATGTCCCATTTGTTATACTTAAAGTATCCAATAAATCAAATGATATATATATGAATATAAACAGTATTGCCAACAACCCTGGCAACTAGACAAATCAACAATCAATATATAATACACAGAATAAGAGAATGCGAATAACAATGCAGCAACAACATTAAATTTGGTCAACAATCCTTAGCGTAGGATTCCACTGAACAAGGAATGCAAACCCAAGGTAAACCTGCAATATACTGCAATAAGCAGGGGTGAGCTTTCACGTGCTCAGTAAGGGATAATATAACCTCTACGAATCAATAACAATACATTGATACATGGGATATTTATGTAAAACAGTTATTTATAGAGTTCAACGGATTTAGAAAACAATTATAGAAGTCAAGTTTAAAAGAAGTGTGGACTTTCAGTGAAAAACTAGATCCTCCAACACAACTCCAGTAACCAGGCGTACGTCACGCATGCGGAAATACCCCGTCGCATGTAGACAATAGCCAAAATAACGTCCTCAATCCATAGCATGGTAATACCGCCACACAAGGGCTCGACATATTCCATCGGTATGGATCTCGGCCCGATTGGCATATGCGTCTCCTCAACGGGTCCCTCGCATATCCAATCATTGACTGAATCATATTATAGGGCTATTGATTCTAGGCTAACAAGCCTTTAGCTCAACCAGGCTACTATCCAAATCCCAAGGACGGAGACCGTAGTCACGCCGCCTGTAATATCAAGTAGGGCCATGGGCCCCAAACCCCCAATGATACGATTCAGTCCACATACGTATATATACATGCATGTCCTGAGATATAATAACTATCATGCAATGCCCACCGGGTGAAAAAGACGATGAGTGTTCTCTGACAAGTCAGTTTAGCCACGCGTGGTAAGTATCCAATAATAATCATCACATCATGTCCACTAGGATTGAAAAGACGAGGAGTGTTCTCTGACAAGTCAATTCATCCTTCCGTGGTAAAGATCCAACAATAATCATCATGTAACATCCACTAGGATCGAAGAGAAGTGGAGTGAACTCAATACACTGTCAACTTCATCCATTCATGGTATAAATCACAATAACCAAAGTCCATTAGGCATGGAAGCCAATATCCAGTAACCCGAGCCTCAGCTCAATTAATATAAAAACGGGTTTTCAAAAGATAGGAATGGTTCAAGTATAAAAGGATCCATTTTCTTTGTTCATAAATCCAATGGAAAGGCAAGGCACAATTAAATATTAACATCGCATGTCATTTCATAAAACAATTGAGTTCATAGCCCAATCAGCCTTATTCACAAAGCATTTAGTGAAAAGAATCCATTTCCATAGTTATAAACAGTACATCATTTGTAAAGTATTTTAATGGAAAACCTTTCGTGTATTTCATAAACATGCCACACAAGTTTTACAGTTCATAAATAAGCGTATTCCATGTATCTAGTTGACAGAATGATAAGTAGTAAAGTTCACAAGTGTTTATAATTCATAACATCAAGAAAATGTTTTAAGATTCATATATTTCTCAGAACAGTTGTAAAGCAGATATATCATTATCAAAAGTAAAAGGTTACTTATCCCTACCTCAATGCCAAAGTGTTTCCAACCCGTAGCGGCTCCACGAGCCTCCCAAATGCAATGCTCAATGCACCCTAAATGCTAATGGTTCTCCGAAGAACCTCCCAACACTGGAAATAAACAAATAATACAAACAAAGGAATCACAGAGATGCACAACCAACTCATAATTCAAATATAAAACGACCAGTCTCCCAAAACTGCACACACACTAACCCAAAGACTCAAGACCCCAAAAATATCAAACCAAAGGCCTTAACCTCCCTTGACATAAACCCAATAATGAATGAATACTACACTTCGAATTTGTGGCCAAATGCCAAAAGGTTTGAAAGATATAAGTTTAAGAAAATAGGATGCTCATGCGAGGACAAAACTGGTATTTAATAAAATGTTTCTCTTTCCAAAAGGAGTTCGACTTCAAAACCAAAATATTTAGAAACTAGACTTCATAAGCTTTCCGTACATATAAAATATGCTCATAACGGAGTCCGGATGAAGAAAATAGAGCGAAACGAAGAAAGGTGGACAAAACCTCACAAAATAACAAAACAGAGTGCATTAGTCGACTAGACTCAAAGTGTTAATCGACAAGCATCGATTAGTCGACTAATCGCCAAGTATTAGTTGACTAACTCAAGGTCAGAAACCCAGAAATGTAAATCAGCACGATTAGTCGACTAGGCATCAAGGATTAGTCGACTAACCCATCGATTAGTCGACTAATTACTAAGTCTTAGTCGACTAACCGCACAAAAGAAACCACCGAACCAAATGCAGATGAACTAGTCGACTAACCGCTCTTGCTTAGTCGACTAATCACCTGCAGAACCTCCATTAACGACCTACAACCGAGCTTAAACCTTAGCTAAACACAACCACAACTTCCCAAGCTCCAAAATACAACAAATCAAACCCCAACCAAGCTTGATCTACCAACAAAACCGAAAACAAAAGGCTAGACACAAAGATCTATCAAGATTCAAAACTTAAAAACCTATAAACTTCACAAAACCCACTTTCAAACTATAAAACCCCCAAACCTCCTCAAATCTTCCAACACAAACACAAATACAACTCCAAAACACCTTCTAAACGTCAACATTCAAACAAATATCCAACACCAAACATACAAAACCCATAAACTCGAAAATAACCCAAGATAAAACAAAGAAAACGAATCAAAACACAAAACTCACCTTCAAGATGATGACTCGAGCTCCGGCGACGTTCCGGCGTGCTCCGGCGTGCTCCCTTCTTTCTCGGTCTCTCCCAATCTCACATGAACTGAAAATGTAAAAGAAATGGGGTGGTTTGGCTTTATTTATATAGGATGGTAAAATCGTAAATATGTAGAAGTAGTATTTTTTTTTTTTTTTTTTTAAAAAAAAAAAATATTCATATAAAAATGAAATAAAAATTTGGATTATTACGCCTCTGTTTTATGTTGTGAAACACGAATTCATAGCTGCACATCTTGGATGCCGGTGATGGAGGGAGGAGATTGACGCTGGTCGCCGGTGATGGAGTTTGACGCCGGTCTGCTAGTCCGAGCTTCTTCACGCCGCCGGTGATGGAATTTGACGCTGGTCTGAGCTTCTTCACGCCGGTGATGGAGTCTAAGATCGAGATGGATTTCACGCGAGTCAGTTGGGTTCGCGCGGGTCATGTCGGGTCGTTTAAGTGATCTAATCTGAGCCATCCAAATTGATCCAACGGTTGGCTGATATTAGCTGATTTTAAGCAAAAATCAGCTTCACCTGATAAGAGAAAAAATATATATATATATATATATATATATATATATATATATATATATATATATATATATACAGGAATGATAACATCAGGCCGGCTGTATTTTGAAAGTTACGGTCAAAATGCATACGGTGCCGTTTGGCTGGGCTTGCACAAGATTCAAGAAAAAAAAAAAAGGAAAACCTTACCTGCTCGAGAAGACCAGAACCAGTCCCCTGTCTCTTTCTCCTCTCCCGCTCCCCTATCTCTCTCTCCTCTCCTCGTCTCACCCTCCTCGCCGCAGCACCTCCTTGAGCACGGCGGTTACTCCGGCGACGGCGCAGGTAAGCAGATCTCGCCACTCTCTCTCTATTCTTCTCATTCTTCTTCTTCTTCTCTCTCTCTGTTATTCTCCTTCTCCATCTTCTTCTTATTCTTTTTCTTCTCTGTCAGATTTCGTGACAGAACCGCCGTGACCCAACGGCGCCTGTGGATATAATAGCTACTGCTCAATGGTAAATGATAGGCCAACGTGTCAATGCCCATTCGGTTATTCATTCATGGATCCAAATAATGAATTTGGCGGCTGCAAACCGAATTATCCTTTAGGGTGTGGAGTAGATGATGATGGATCAAGAAACCCAGGAGAGTTGTTTGAAGTAAGGGTGGTCCAATATGTGAATTGGCCTCTTGGAGATTATGAAAGGCTAGGACCTTATAATCAAACAGAATGTGAAATGTCTTGCTTACATGATTGTTCGTGTGCAGTTGCCATTTTTGGTGGCACCAATTGTTGGAAGAAGAGACTACCACTCTCTAATGGGAAGTTTGTCCTTGGTGATGCATCAGTAGCTCTCATCAAAGTAAGAAAAGGTGATCCTCCTGTAGAATATTTTGATGATACAATTTGCGGTAGAAAGAGAGAGAAATTCCTTCTCTTAGGATCATTTTTTTTGGGGCCTCTGTATTCTTATTGATAGCTGCAACTTCTTTAGTTGTTGTCTCAAGGAACAAAGGAAAATCGAAAAGGACTATCCAATGTTCATCTGTTCCTGAAACAAATTTGCATTCGTTTACTTATGAGGAACTTGAAGAAGCAACAGATGGGTTTAAGGAAGAATTAGGTAGGGGTGCTAGTGGTATAGTGTATAGAGGTGTCCTAAATTTTGGTTCAAGAAATTTAGTTGCAGTCAAGAAGTTGGACAAATTGACCAAAGAAGACGAAAAGGAGAATAACATAGAGAGAAGAAATCTGACACGAAATCTGACAGAGAAGAAGAAGAATAAGAAGAAGATGGAGAATGAGAATAACAGAGAGAGAGAAGAAGAAGAAGAAGAATAAGAAGAAGAAGAAGGAGAAGAACAGAGAGAGAGTGGCGAGATCTGCTTACTTGCGCCGTCGCCGGAGTAACCGCCGTGCTCGAGGAGGTGCTGCGACGAGGAGGGTGAGACGAGGAGAGGAAAGAGAGACAGGGGAGCAGGAGAGGAGAGAGAGACAGGGGACTGGTTCTGGTCTTCTCGAGCAGGTAAGGTTTTCCCTCTTTTTTTTTTCTTGAATCTTGTGCAAGCCCAGCCAAACGGCACCGTATGCATTTCGACCGTAACTTTCAAAATACAGCCGGCCTGATGTTATCATTCCT
>JAESVK010064089.1:0-15467 GCA_017140935.1 Hamamelis virginiana
GTCCTTACACAATTGGCAAAGACATAAATCCGGCACTAATTCAAGAATCATTGGATTAAAGTGATGATCAGTCATGGTTGATATTTTAATGAATCTTCATATGCTTTCTTTTATAAAGATTTAAAAAAAAAAAATCAAGAGTCAAAACAAATTGTGAAGTGCAAGGTTATGTAAACAAACTAACAGGATGATCTATGAAGCCAGGCCACTTCTTGCAAATTTGGATGTTATTAGGTGATTCTTGCTTATTAAAAAAAAAAACAAGAAGGGACTGTCCATTTTATGAACTGCCATGCTCCATATGCAGACGAGTGTGCATATTCTTTTCTTTATAAAGATTTTCTTTATATATATAATTATACATATAAAGTTGAAATCTTTAAAATCAAAAGTCAAGCATGCAAGTCTTGTGTGTAAACAAAGTACTTGACACATTACATGCAAAAAAGTGACAACTAATGTGGCAAAGAAAAAAACCAAAGCAGGCAGCAAAAAAAAAAAAAAAAAATGGTTTGCACGAAATCAAAGGGGAAGAAGAGTACCGGCTACACTTTTTGGAAGTCTTCTTAAGTCTGCCTCACTCAAACTAGCTTGTTACTTTTATAGACAATCATCATAGTCTCCTTTTGGAAGTAGGAGACTCAAGAGAACTTATGTAAGAGACTCAAGAAGGTTCAAATAAATCTGTTACCTCTCTTGTAGTTATCCTTTTGAAAGGATGGGTATCACGTGTCACGCCCCAAATTTGTTTGATACAAAATACTTCCTCCATCAGATTTAAAGTTTTATTGAGGGCTTGTATTGTTTACACCCATATTAAAATATTCATGAAAAGTACTCAAATGTCAATAACATGCTAAAAAAAAAAAAAAATTTCAAGACTTGATCATTTGTCACACTTCAAATTTATGTGCGCATGAACAAGTCTTGAGGGGGCATTTGTAGAGATGGAAAATTTCTAGCTAATCAAAAATTGCCACATGGCTTAAACCAATTAAATTATGACCAATTAAAATGTGTCATGTGCCATCAAATGGACCCACTAGGATACCCTAAAGGCAAATAAGAAATCGCCAAATGTCTTATTTTACACAGGCTTAACAAATTACAATTAGCCATGTGTTTTAAATCTGTGATTAAGTGGACAAATCAAATCTTGCCACCTATCACATGAGTCCAATTAAGGATAATTATTTAAAATTAATATTTATCCTTATCACTCATTAAATAAGGATAATTATTAATATAAATAATTATCTTTGTCATCCAAGTGGAGTAAACCAATCAAATGGCACCACATGGTCAAATGAGAATGCCTTCCAAATAATTAATATTTATCCTTACAAATTAAATAAATAAATAAGGATAAATATTAATTTAAATATTTATCATTGTCATCCAAGTGGAGTAAACCAATCAAATGGTACCACATGGTTAGATGAGACTGACTCCCAAATAATTGATATTTATCTTTATAAATTAAATAAATAAGGATAATTATTAATTAGTTAATCCCTATCCAAACACTCTACTCCCTACCACTATAAATAGGGGTGGCCTCCAAAGGTTGAAGGGGAACGATAAAAAAGAAGCAAAGAAGCTCTCTCAGACTGAAGCATCAAAGCCCTGAAGAACTTCCCAAGCATCAAAACCTTGAAGTTGAAGATCAAGCATCAAGCCCTTCAAGTTGGAATTAAAGCCTTCATCAAACTTCCAAGTTGAAGATCAAATCCCTTCAAGTTGAAGATCAAACCGTTCAAGTAAAGATCCAAAGACTTCAAGTTGAAAATCAAGCTCTAAGCCTTTCAAATTGAAGATCAAGTTCAACAAGTCCTTAAACAAGCCAGATTCAAGAACACATGATCATTACGCTTGAATCGAGAAATCTACCACGAGAAGAATCAGAGGATTTTTATCTTTTGTAAAAGATCAACAGAGATTGTACTTCACATTTCAAATATAAATCAAAATCAACATTTGTCTACTCTCTTTTCGGTGTTCATTTAAAAACACGAAATTTGTGTGTACAAATTTCTGGCACGCCCGGTGGGACAATCTCTGCCTCTCATCTCTTCTCTGTAACCAAAAAGAACTTCTCAAGAGTCCAAGTCTGCTCTTTCATGGCTCCTAAGAAGAACATTACTCAAAGTTTCAAGTTCCTTGATTCATCGTCCAGTCAAGATACTTTGAATTCTGGTCCAATGACTCGAACTAAAACAAAAGCTATCACTGAAATATATGCCCAAACTGCTATAGAGTCTAAAACAACTCAAGTCTTTGATACTATTGCCTCTAAAAATCCAGTGATCTCTTTAGCCTCATTGGGGGCAAAGAAAGATGTTGCTACCATGGTGGAACAAGTCTTAGCACAACCATCCATCTCGCAATGGGCAGGCTCAAGTTATAACTTTCTCTTTGCTGAAGAAGAGGATTCAAGTGGTGGCTCTACAAGAAGCTCTCCTCGTGGGACTCCACCGTCAAAGCCGATGTTACCAACAGATCCTGCAGACCTCAACAATTTTGCTACTATGCCGGTAATGATGACCAACACGGTCTCTGTTGAAGATCAACTTGCAAGTATGACAAAAGCTATTGAAGGGCTCGCCAACTCAATGCAAGAAAGAGATCTTCAAATTGCCATGCTAATGAAAAAGATGGAAAATCTAGGAGAGTCAAGTCATGCAACTGCTAGCACGCAACCAACGAACGCAACTCAAAAGACTCCCCAAGATACAATTGAAGCTCCTACAAAGATTGAAGGCCCATCCAAGGATCTCCAAGTATCCACAGATGGATCAGTACCTGCAGATCAGTTGAGGGAATTCATTATGGGTGCTATCAAAGATAAGGTCGAAGGAAACACTCACTCCTATTCCATTTATACCAAGCCTTACACCCAACGAATTGACTTTATGAGGATGCCTCAAGGTTATCAGCCACCAAAATTCCAGCAATTTGAAGGCAAAGGAAACCCGAAACAACACGTTGCCCACTTTGTGGAAACATGCAATAATGCTGGCACTGATGGAGATCTACTTGTCAAACAATTTGTTCGATCTCTGAAAAGCAATGCCTTTGATTAGTACATTAATCTTCAGCTAAGTTCAATTAACAGCTGGGATCAACTCGAGCGAGAGTTCCTCAACCGTTTTTATAGCACTCGTTGTACTGTTAGTATGATTGAGTTAACCAACTCCCGCCAGTGGAAAGATGAACCTGTCGTAGACTACATTAATAGGTGGAGGAACCTAAGCCTTAACTGTAAAGATAGGTTATCTGAAGCCTCTGCAATTGAAATGTGCACCCAAGGCATGCACTGGGGCTTACGCTACATTCTACAAGGAATAAAGCCTCGTACCTTTGAAGAGTTAGCAACACGCGCTCATGATATGGAGCTTAGCATAAGTGCTAACGGAGGCCAAGGCCCACTCGTTCAAGAATATCGTAAAGGAAAGGAAAAACAAGATAGCCAGAAAGGGGGCAAGTATCCTCCCAAAGGCAACAACAAAGAATCTATGACTGTGAGTACTGCCCCAATTAAATTTGCAGTCAACTCAAAGAAAAAAAAAGAAGAAAAGGTTCACTTAAGTCAAGAACACGGAAGGAAGAGGGTTACTCTGAAAGAAATTCAAGAGAAAGAATATCCATTTCCTGATTCTGACATTCCAGAGATGTTAGAAGATTTTCTCAAAAGTAAGCTGATTGAACTTCCCGAGATGAAGCGCCCTGAGGAAGTTGGTCGGGTCAATGATCCTATGTACTGCAAGTATCACCGGTTGATTAGCCACCCAGTGGAAAAGTGTTTTGTTTTGAAAGAAAAGATCATGGATTTGGCTCGAAAAGGAAGGATCGAGCTTGATGTAGATGTTGTGACCTCCAATCAAGCCACCATCAACTTCGGATCATGTGGTCCTATGCCTCTTTCAAACCAATAAAATACGAACAAAGCACCCGTTTCCATCCAGTCAGGCACTGTTTTCTCAATCAAGTTTGGAGCGTTTGAGCCTATTGAAGTTGAGTTGACACCTTCTCATGCACTAGAGGCTCTCTCTGTCTTAAGTCTAAAAACGTCGAATATAGTAGAGATGGCAATCCAACAAGACTTGTCAAATTCTGATGATGAAGGCTGGACTCTTGTTACTCGTCGAAGAGGTCATAAGTCAAAGCCGTGAAAATCAGTAGTTGCAAAAACAAGAAAGAACAAGCAACGATCTCGAATGGTTAGAAAGGTAATGAAAAAGAGAGCTCCCAAGAAAGAAAAAACAGCTTCCAGTTGGGTTGAAGATTCACTTGAACAAAAGCCACGGATCTCCATGACCTTGTGGGATTTTTTGCCAGAATGGTATCAAAATACCGTTTACCCTTCTATGAATAAGCTGTCATGTCATCAAGTGGAGGGTCAAGAAGTGTTGACGCATGATGAAGAAGATAAGCCTAATTAAAACACAGAATTGACAGTTGAAGAAGATTCTCAACCAAGTTCTGGCACCTGCACTGCATGCATGTCATCCATTAATTTTTCTGATGAAGATTTATTACTTGGCTCCAAGCCCCACAACCGTCCTCTCTTTGTCACAGGATTCGCTCGTGAAAGAAAGGTGAACAGAATTATGCTTGATGGCGGATAAGCTGTTAATATTTTGCCATTACGTGTATTGAAAGAGATAGGCATCTCTGTGGATGAACTTTCGCATAGTCGCTTAATGATTCAAGGCTTTAATCAAGGAGGTCAGAAAGCTATAGGCATGATAAGACTTGATTTATTAATGGGAGAAATGCATTCCAATGCATTGTTCCATGTCATTGAAGCTAGGACTACATACAATATGTTGCTTGGGCAACCATGGCTGCATGAGCATGGAGTTGTTCCTTCTACCCTGCACCAGTGCTTCAAATATTATCAAAATGGAGTCCAGAAAAAAGTTACAGCTGATGATAAGCCATTTACTGAAGCTGAATCTCATTTTGCTGATGCTAAGTTTTACTTGGAATCCACTGGGATAAAGGAAACACAACCAAGCTCGGTACCATCAATAGGCAGTACTGAAAGACGTAAGCAAAATGCTTCTCAAAATGCGGAAACTGTCACTCCTGCTAAAAAATGTGAAGAGAAAATTGCAGAAAATGAAGCAATAGGGCAAAGTGCTAGTAAAAAAATTCTTTATGAAGCAACCAAAGAAACTCCAGTACTTCGTTATGTCCCAAAATCTAGAAGAAGAAAAGGACAATCTCCTTTTACTGAATATAATGCGGTGAAGCTAAATGCATTCGAAGGATTAACTCTCCCTGTCACTAAGCTTGTTAAGACAAAAGTGATCAATCCTCATTTAAAAGGGTTCGTTAAGCCATCACAAGGGCCCGAAGTGGAGCATGGTGATTTACCAAAGAAAAGAACTGGAGGCTTTGATCCTAATGCTTATAAATTGTTGGCCAAGGCTGGTTACAATCCACGAGAGTTGTCTGGTTTGGGAAATCTACCCTTAAAGGCAATTGAAGGAAAAGAAATCGAAATGACCAAAACCCAACGACTGTTGAGAGAAAAAGGGTATCCTGTGGAGAATTATAAAAGGGGACTTGGTTATACTTCATCTTCTCCTGTTTGTATACCGATAAAGAAAGTTGCCTCACAATGCATTACGGTTAAAGATGAAAGTGCATCTACTCAAACACCATTGACTAGATCCTCAGTGTTTGATCGCCTTGGTGAACCTACATCATCGCGAGCTTCGGTATTTGATCGGCTAGGAGTCCAAAAAGCTCCCGACTCAACTAAACTCCGATCAGTGCATGATAGACTAGGTACCTCAAAGTCAACGCAGTCATCAAGTCTTAAAAAAACTATTCATCATTCAAAGCAACAAACATCTTCTAAGGTTCAAGATTGGAAGGAGTCTCACAGTGTAGTTCCATCTCTCATGAAGAGACGCATTCTGTTGGACATTTATGTAGGTGAAGCGTTGAAAATCAAGAGACGCACTGTAGTATTTACAAATCAAAAGAACTCACAACTGACAACAGTTGAAGATATTGCCACTGAAGAAACTATCGCATCTACATTCCATATAACCTTCACTGAAGTTCCAGAAAATGACCAGTCAGTGGAAGAAGATATTCAAGAAGCTCCACCCGCACTTGAAGAAGGGGGCAAGCCACGGTTGATGATTTAAAAGAAATTAACTTGGGCGACCAAGAAAATCCTCGTCCAACATTTATAAGTGCCAACTTATCTGAAGAGGAGGAAAAAGAATACATGGATCTTCTGAGGGAATTTAAAGATGTTTTCGCTTGGAGTTATAAAGAAATGCCAGGTTTAGACCCCAAGGTAGCAGTTCACTATCTATCAATCAAACATGGGGCTCGCCCAATTAAACAAGCTCAACGTCGTTTTAGACCAGAGTTGATTCCCCAAATTGAAGCAGAAGTCAACAAGCTAATTGAAGCTGGCTTTATTCGAGAGGTGAAATACCCCACATGGATTGCTAACATTGTTCCAGTCAAAAAAAAGAATGGACAAATTCGCATATGTGTGGACTTCCGTGATCTAAACAATGCATGTCCAAAGGATGATTTCCCATTGCCAATTACTGATCTTATGATTGATGCAACTATAGGCCATGAGGCTCTATCCTTCATGGATGGATCATCGGGATACAATCAGATTAGAATGGCACCGAAAGATGAAGAACTTACTGCGTTTCGTACGCCAAAAGGTATTTATTGTTATACAAAAATGCCATTTGGCCTAAAAAACACGAGGGCAACCTACCAGCAAGCTATGCAAAGAATCTTTGATGACATGCCTCACAAGACAGTTGAGTGCTATGTTGATGATTTGGTGGTGAAATCCAAGAAAAAGAAAGACCATTTGCAGGATTTACGCGCAGTGTTCAATAGACTGCGGAGATACCAGCTCAAAATGAATCCTCTCAAGTGTGCATTTGGGGTCACTTCAGGCACATTCCTTGGATTCATTGTTCGGCATCGAGGTGTTGAAATCGATCAGTCTAAAATTGATGCCATCCAAAAAATGCCTGACCAAGAAATTTAAAAGAACTTAAAAGTCTTCAAGGACGTCTTGCTTATATTCGACGATTCATTTCAAACCTTGCGGGACGATGTCAACCCTTTCACCGACTCATGAAGAAGGACACTCCTTTTGTCTGGGATCAAGCTTGTAGCAATGCCTTTGAAAGTATCAAGAAGTACTTGTTGAACCCACCTGTCTTAGGTGCCCCTACTCCTGGGAAGCCCTTGTTACTCTACATTGCTGCATAGGAACAATCTCTTGGAGCACTTCTTGCCCAAAAAAATGAAGAAAACAAATAAAGGACACTCTACTACTTGAGTCGAACCCTCACAGGGCCTGAGTTAAACTATTCCCCTATTGAAAAGATTTGCCTTGCACTTTTCTTCTCAGTCCAAAAGCTAAAACTCTATATGGAAGCGTATACAGTGCATTTAATTGCACGGGCTGATCCTGTCAAATATATTTTGTCTAGGACAGTATTATCGGGACGCTTGGCAAGATGGGGACTGCTGCTCAATCAATATGAGATAATTTACTTCTCTCAAAAGGCGATTAAAGGACAAGCCCTAGCAGATTTTTTAGCAAATCATCCAATTCCCTGATAAAAAGGTCTTTCAAGTTGAAGTTCTTACTGCATGGATGATGTTCTTTGATGGGGCTGCATGCCATGACGGTGCTGGAGAGGGGGTTATTTTTGTTTCACCACAGAGACAGATTCTCCCATTTTCATTCTCTCTTAGTGAGTTGTGTTCAAACAATGTTGCTGAGTATCAAGCCTTAATTATTGGTCTCCAAATGGCGGTTGAAATGAAAATCCCCAATTTAGAAGTTTATGGAGATTCCAAGTTAGTCATCAACCAACTCCTGACACATTACAAGGTTAAAAAAGATGATCTAATCCCTTACTTTCGATGTGCAACACAATTACTAGAGAAGTTCGAAAGTATCGAATTGATCCATGTTCCTAGAAAAGAAAATCAAATGGCAGACGCCCTTGCCAACTTGGCTGCAACTTTAGCCTTGTCGGAAGATGAAAATGTTGATGTCCCAGTATGCCAACAATGGGTTTTACCATAATTGTCCATAACAGAATGTGAAGAAACAAATGTTATTTCAGTAGCTACTATCGATATTAAAGACTGGAGACAACCATTGATTAACTATTTAGAGCATGAGATATTGCCTAATGACCCGCGACACCGAACTGAGATAAGGCGTCGAGCGTCGAGCATCTCGCTTCATTTACTACAAAGATACACTTTACCGGCGTTCCTTTGACGGTGTTTTTCTTCATTGCTTAGGAGAAGAAGAAGCAACTCAAGCATTGAAAGAAGCTCATTCTGGTGTTTGTGGTGCTCATCAGTCGGATCCAAAACTCCACTTTCGAATAAAAAGGATGGGTTACTACTGGCCAACCATGGTGAAAGATTGTATGGACTATGCCAAAAGATGTCAAGCTTGCCAGTTCCATGCAAACTTTATACACCAACCTCCTAAACCACTTCACCCCACAATTGCTTCCTCGCCATTTGATGCATGGGGCTTGGATGTTGTAGGGCCATTGACACCAAAGTCTTCTGCTGGACATTCATATATTCTAGCCGCAACTGATTACTTTTCAAAGTGGGCTGAAGCTGTACCACTTAGGGAAGTTAAGAAGGAAACAGTGGTTAATTTCATTAAAGCCAACATCATTTATTGGTATGGTGTACCTCGTTACATCATAACTGATAATGGAAAGCCATTCTATAATACTCTTATGGACAAGCTCTGTGCGAAATTTGGCTTCAAGCGGCATAATTCTTCAATGTATAATGCACCGGCTAACGGTCTTGCAGAAGCTTTCAACAAAACTCTTGGAAATCTACTCAAAAAAGTTGTGGATAGGTCAAAGAGAGATTGGCATGAAAAGGTTGAAGAAGCTCTATGGGCATATCGAACGACATATCGAACGAAGCTCTATGGGCATATCGAACGACATATCGAACCCCTACTCAAGCTACTCCATATTCCCTAGTGTACGGGGTTGAAGCTGTTCTTCCACTCGAGCGGCAAATTCCTTCCTTAAGAATTGTTATTCAAGAAGGCCTGATGCATGAAGATAATGCTCGTCTACGTCTTGAAGAATTGGAAGCACTAGATGAGAAAAGGCTCGAAGCACAACAAAGATTAGAGTGTTATCAAGCTTGTCTCTCTAAAGCATTCAATAAGAAAGTACGACCTAGATCTTTCCAAGTCGGAGACTTAGTGCTTGCTGTGCGAAGACCCATTATCACTACCCATCGAACGGGTAACAAATTTCTCTCAAAGTGGGATGGACCGTATGTTGTTCAAGAAGTTTACACAAACGGTACATACAAGATAGTTGATGGAGATGGGTTAAGAATTGACCCCATTAATGGCAAGTTTCTAAAGTGCTACTATGCCTAAAGATTAAACTACACTCCTTATCGTATGAGTCTAAACTGCATGACACTCCTTATCGTATGAGTCTAAACTGCATGTTACTCCTGGCCCGTATGAGTCTAAACTGTGCACGGCAACCAAAAAAAAAATCAGTGTTACTTTGAACTACGTATTGAGTTGATCCCTTTTTGGGTACGTAGGCAGCTTGGGAGTTATTCCAAGTTCAGTCTGATCCTTAAAAAAAAAAAAACAATTTCACCATCATTCTTGAACTACGTATTGACTTGATCCCTTTTTGGGTACGTAGGCAGCTTAAGAGTCATCTTAAGCTCAGTCAAAAAAAAAAAATTCAATTGTTATTAAAACAAATAAAATAGCTATAAGTGTTCCATTAATTGTTAAGAGAATTCAAACAAACAAATAAATAAATAAATAAGTACTAAGGAGAAAACAATGTCTAAGGACTACTTTTCCTTAATAAAAAAAAAAAAAAAAAAAAAAAAAAAGAGGATTCAATCAGCCCGCCCATTTTAAATTCTTCAAATCTGAGCGCGATTCCTTTAAAAGATCTTCCATCCTCTTGAAAGCCGCAAGCTCTCTATCATCAACCATGCAAGTATTCTTAACCTCTGAGAGTTCCTTTTCTAAACCGATGACAACCTTCTCCTTGTCTATCAGCTCTATCTTACTTTGAGAGATGGATTCCTCTAATTCTTGATCATTCTTAGTCAAATGTGCCAATTCCTTTTCCAATTCGGCTTTTCTAGAGCGGGTGCTCTGTTGATTGATGCATAAAGACTTGAGATCCTCATTGGTGACATCCCTAGCGCTCGAAGCAGCTGCCAATTGAAGTTTGATCTGATCTAAATGCTGAGTTTGTGTAGCTAAAGTCATGCACTGATTTAAGGAACGTTCTGTATTAAAGTAGCCTTTAACATCTTGGATATATACTTTGACGCACTCTCGTAAAGATGATGAATCAATTGCTCCGATCTTGTCAATTTCATCACAAAGATTATTGGCTACTTCTTCGAGGAAGGGAACTTCTTCAAAAGCGAGATGCTCAAGTCTTGATATAATACGTCTCCCTAACATCAAAGAGCTTTGATGGCGAACTTTGAAGATCTCTTTGTTTACCTCAAAAATAGATTCAGTCGGACTTCGAACTGGACTCTCATTAACAATGCTTAGGAGTGGCGTCTTTTGTTTATCTTGAGAAGTGACCTCTTCATCATCATAAATGTTAATAGGAACATTAACTATGCCTTGAGCATTTTCATATTTTGCAGCATGATTAAAACATCTTGGTCCAATGACTGAAAACTCACTGCATGTAGGTAAGTGAGAGGTACCTAGATGATCTTGCTTCTTTCCCTCTATAGGAGCTCTGGGTAGCTGTGCTATATCATTACTCTGCTACAAGGATGAAACTTATGTGATAAGTTCGAGGATCGCAAAAAAAAAAAAAAAATCACTTACTTGGGGCTCCTTGACATGATTCTTTTCTGAAGATCCTGTGCCACTCCTTTGTTTTAAGTGTTTCCAACATTCATCACTTCGCTTCTCATTATCAGTATCCTGTGGAATACTTTCTTTTGCTGCTGTATGGGGAGCTTCAAATTCCTCTCTTGAGCGCTTCTGACTAAGCATCACTACATCTTTGGACTTTCCTACAAGGATTGCATCTTGAAGTACTTGGCCAAGTGCCTCTTGAGGAGTAGGAACCTCAATTTGGTTTCTTTTGTCTTTTGTCTTTTTATCTTTTTTAGACTTAGAAGGATAAGGACCAACACTTTTGATAAGAATTTCAGCTCCGTCTCTAAGATAACTGCCAAATATGCTTGACCACCAATCGCTATATTTTTTAGTAACGTGCATTCTGAAGCCTAGAAGGCGAGAAGGAAGTAGAACCTTAGACATGGTTTTGTAACGGGTGCTAATACGCCATAATTTGAGTACTTTGTCAAAAGAAGCAGAACGAAGTCTTCTTCAATAATACCTGGAACATCTTTGACAAAACCCAAATTGACGACCAAACCTGTGAGGACTGTATGGCTCTACGATAAAGGAACCATTGCAAAGTAAGGTCAAATAGCAAGATCGAATGCTGATGAAACGATTAAACGATGAGCAGGAAAGGATGCCATCATCAACAAAGAATTCATTTCGGTTCTTCGGAAACCTTGTTGAGTCCCATTTCACATTGTCGGCCAAATGTATTAAGATTCGAGCTGCATATTCATCAAAATATCTAGCTCCCCCTACGCCAGAAAAGCTAACCATGGATGGTCCCGGAAGATGGTCGTGTGTAAAAAAATGAGTCTCAAAATACCGAGCTAACCATCCATAAACATAATGAACAGGGAAACAAGCTTTAGATCGCCCCGGTTGAGAAGAACGAGAAATTGTGTTCAAACCCTCATAAATGCTCGCCAAAACAGGGATAGCAAGGCTAAAACTTTTGCCAGTTGCCATCAAACTAGCAATCTTAAAAGTGCTTGGGCGAATAAGGTTAATCTCTTCATTTGGAAGAGCAAAAACACAAAGCCAACATGAAAGAAAGCAACTAAATATGTAGCATCCCATAAACTTGGTTCAAAATCAAGTAATTCAAAACTTTTTTTTTCTTTTTTGGTCCATACACAAGGAGCTGCGATCTCGCCAGTGGGATTATGAGTCTCTTTAGGACGTGATGACTTCTTTGATTTGCGAGAAGGAAGTTTTTTGTATTTCAGGTTGCCTTTATACCAAAACTCGATCCATTGATCTATAGAAACCTGAGCCTCCTCATCATAAAGATAATGGAAGGCAGAAAATAAGTACTCGCAACTCTTGGGAATGAGCCTTCTTCCTTGGGTATCAGTGCCAGTCAATTCTGCAGCACTTGGAACAACTTCATCATAGAAAGTGCCAAGAATAGGAAGCCCACCGAGTATATATAAGTCCCAAAGTGATATGAAAAGTTCCCCGACAGAAGAATGAAGAGAGTTTGTTTGCGGGCACCATGCTTCACAAAATGCTCGAACCACATCCTTGTTACGATCATAAGAGTATAAAGATGCAAGCACTGCATCATAAACTTGAGCATCTCGGAGAACTTTCTCGTTACGGGATAAAATATCTTCTAGCCATTCCCAGTAATAAGGAATATAGACAAACTCACCATTGAGCTGTAATTTGCTTCCCCAGCGCACCTCGTCAGAAATAATGCGACGCCCCAATGTCATGAATTTTTCTGACTAAGATGACTCTATATGAAGGGACGATTGTGAAACCATTCTTTTGAAGAATATCCAAAATTTTTAGGAGTTTCCACAGACCATTCCATTATTTTTGAAGGGTTAAGTTGCGGCCATGGTGTCTTTCCAATTATTGCTTTGTGCACAAAGAACATAGATTTCTTCTTAGAATCATCATTCTTGTCGTTAGTAATCTTCAAAAAATGACCATTGGATGAAGAAATGTCTCTAAAGGATACCATGTTAAAGGAATAGAAAACTGCACCACAAAAAAATAAATAAATAAATAAAATAAAGAATGAAAACTTAAATAGTTATTTGTACAAATGACTAAAAAAAAATAGATAAATGCGTGTAAGTATATCTCAGCATATTCTTCTTGTCCTCGGCGGCAGTGACGTATGACCACATATTAGGTGGATATTCTAAAAGCAAGCAGCGCAAGCTAGTGAATATACCAAGAGTATGCAGTCATATTTATTTGAATGGTTTTGAGCCTCGGGTGGTCTTTTAGCCACGAAGAACTAAGTTAACCATACCCGACATAGTCTTCTTGTCCTCGGCGGCGGTGACGTATGACCACATATTAGGTAGATATTCTAAAAGCAAGCAGCGCAAGCTAGTGAATATACCAAGAGTATGCAGTCATATCTATTTGAATGGTTTTGAGCCTCGGGTGGTCTTTTAGCCATGAGGGACTAAGTTAACCATACCCGGCATAGTCTTCTTGTCCTCGGCGACGGTGACGTATGACCACATATCAGATGGATATTCTAAAAGCAAGCAGCGCAAGCTAGTGAATATACCAAGAGTATGTAGTTATATTTATTTGAATGGTTTTGAGCCTCGGGTGGTCTTTTAGCCACGAGGGACTAAGTTAACCATACCCGGCATAGTCTTCTTATCCTCGGCGGCGGTGACGTATGACCACATATCAGGTGGATATTCTAAAAGCAAGCAGCGCAAGCTAGTGAATATACCAAGAGTATGCAGTCATATTTATTTGAATGGTTTTGAGCCTCGGGTGGTCTTTTAGCCACGAGGGACTAAATTAACCATACCCGGCATAATCTTCGAGTCTCGAGCAGTCTTCTAGTCATGGATTAGATAAGTTTGCTAAGGAAATTTTATGCTCTCTTGCAATAAAACTTGATCCAACCTACACAAAATAGGTACAAAAAAAAAAAGACAGAAAAATAAATGAAAAAAAAAAAACCTTAAAGATTTGATGGCAGTTGCTGTGAGGACGTTAAAGCTGTCGAGATGACCAAGCACAAATTTAAGATGTTAAAGCTGATTAAAAAGAAGAAGAGAAAAATGAAGACTACAGTAGGCCCATCACCATTGGAAAATTCAAGCAGTTCTACAATATTTAATGCCTTGCTTTAAAAAAAAAAATGTTGAATTCCAAATCAAAGGATGGAGGTGCGCATGTGTTGGTGTTACTTGAAAGCCTTCATATAAGCACAGAACAAAGGAAAATTTCCTTACAACTCATGGAAGCAAATACAATTCAAAATACTAGTCAGTGTATAAACTATAGTGGCTTGTGGGTCCGACTTTTATATGCGAATTTTCAAGTCAAAATTTCCAAGGTTAAATCAAAAGAGTGGTATTATGGAATGTGAGATCTCAAGTTCAAGTCAGGATCTATCAAATGAAATGGTCGTGGCATCTTTAAGTAAGGATGCATAGTCTTCAAATTAATTCAACAAAGATTTAATTAAAAAAAAAAAAAAGTTGAATTGAATTCCAAGAATAGCCGTCCTAAGCTTGTGTGGTATGATTTGTGAGCTATACTACTAACAGCAAGGTATAAACACGCCTGCTCTTAATTCCCAATTGACGAGCTTGCGTCATAATAATCCCAAATTGCTCCTATCATGCATGGTCTGTGACTCGTGGCTAGAAAAGGCGCGGCATTAAAAAAAAAAAAAAAACCAAGACAAGCATCCCGTGTGCAAAATATGAGGAGCAATTTGCACATCAAGTGTTCTAACTTGGAGGAATACATGCAGTAGGGTCATGACACTTTGAGTTATCTCTAATCAAAGCCTAGCCAAAAGTTTGGTCACGACAAATTAAAAAAAAAAAGAGGGGCGTTCAATGTGAAGATCAAATCCTTCAAATGGACAAGACTCAAGAAAAAAAAAACAAAAAAAAAAACTGAAGATCGGAATTAAAGAAAACTACCTGAGGGCACGTGATCTAGCTCCTTGAAATCTCTAATTCCTTGCCGTCATTTTGTGAAGGGAGCAGACCTTCTTTTATAGACTTGGGCAATTAATTGGTCAACTCCTTTTGAGATTAGGATTTGACAATAGGAAATCAAATTAAAGATTGTCTTGGTGTTTTGTTCTATTTGAAATTCCTTCTTTTCCGGGATTTCATCGTGTCCAGCAATATCCATATTTTTGGATCAAATATGCTTTAATTTTTCACAGACCCCATCCCAAGAAAAATAAATTGTATCATAGCCATGGGAAATTGCTCATCAAGAATGCTCAAATCAAAGTCAAAGGTGTCACATAATATATATATTATCATCTACCTTGCACAAGCTATAATGGCTAGTGGGTCCGATTTTTCATGTGATTTCTTCAGTCAAATTTGCAATATCAAATAAAAAAAATATGAGACTATGGAATATGCATTCTCAAGTGCAGAGTAACAAAATTGAAGAAGTGGAGAAGCAGCAAGATAACATTTAGAAAAAAAAAAAAAAAAGGCCCGACTTCATAAACGGTGGTCCTTACACAATTGGCAAAGACATAAATCCGGCACTAATTCAAGAA
>JAESVK010064099.1:0-40433 GCA_017140935.1 Hamamelis virginiana
TCCTAAATTACACCAGTGAGATTGGCTATTAGGGCATATTACTAACAGGAATGATCTCAATATGCAGATGAAGGGTATATAAAACATTTAGTTGATACAAGCTTACTTGTGTTGTAGAGCATTTTTAATGACAAGAGTATTCACCCACCATAAAACTCTGTCAAATGGTATGATTCATTTATTTAATTTTTAAACAAAACCAACCATAGATTTGTTGGGGATATATTCTAAAAGCCATGCTTTTATGTAATAGACTTTGCTATTTATTTATTAATGAATTCTGATATTGTATTTTAAATGAGAATCTGTATGAGCTATGTTTGCATTATATTATCTTCTAATGTTATGCATGTGTATCTTTTAATCTACATAGTAGATGATCTGGTGTGTAGAGTTCAGCTTACACACAGAAGATCAGATCATCAGTTCTTGTAGAATATAAGCTTATTGTTCACAATCTGAGATGGAGTTGGACACACCATCGGTAAGATTGTAGTACACGATTTCAGTAGGTCTGTCTTGACTACGGGGAATGGTTTATGTGAAAACCCAAGTTTTTAAAACCATTATTTTATTGATTTTTGTAAAAAAACAAAAAAACAAAAAAATTATTTACAAAATTGCCATTTGACATATTTTAATACCCAAAACCCCCCTCCCCTTTCATCTCTTCACATTCGGCCAAAGAAAGGGAGCCCGAGAGAGAGTGGAGTCGGCAGAGAGAGAGAGAGAGGGGAGCTTACCTTGGTGGCCAGACTTCGTGAACGCCGTGGACTAGCCGAAAAAGGTAAGGTTCCATCCCTCCTCATCTTTCTCTTCTTCTACTCATTTCTTTTGTTTTCTTTAAAAAACCCATTTTTGTGGGTTTGATGTGGAAAGTCTTGGATTTTTGAGTAATGGTTGGTTGTGAGTTGTGGATAATGGTAGATCGGGCTACATTGAGTGAGGTTTGAAGGTTTTGGTTGAGAAAATATTGGTATTTTGTGTATTTATGATGTTTTGGGTGTTATGAATGGGTTTTATGGGTTTTAGGTTGAAACTTGATGTTTGATTTTGAGTACGGAGCTTTGGGTGCGTTTAAAAGCGCTAGATCAAGTTGGTTTGAAGCTATTTTGTTGGATTTTGAGCTTTGGTGTTGAGTATTTGAGTTTGGGAAAGGATTTGAGAAGTTGGAGTTTCGAATTTCTGGGTTTTGCAGATCGTTAGTCAACTAATCGATTAGTGTTAGTCGACTAGCTCATCTGGTTCTCGAATTTTAGCTACTGACCTCTCGTTAGTCGACTAACAAAGGGTGGTTAGTCGACTAAGGGTCTCTTAGTCGACTAATCAGTGATGACTAGTCGACTAACAATGCTTTTGTAGCTATTTTTATTTATTTCCTTTTATTTTCTTCTTTCGAGGTTCATCCTAAATGAGATTGTATATATCTTTATTTATCTTAATTTTCAGCTATGGGAAACCCGTGGGATGAACACTATGCATCGTAGCTTACAATTGCATGTAACAATTGATTGGAGATCTAAATTTTGAGGTAGGAATACACATATTCTTACTAATACTGATGATATATAGTTTTATTTTTGAGGCTTTACTTGTATTGATAAACATAAAAACCATTTATAAAACCTTGATACATAATTCCCTCTTTTATATGAGATGATATGTGGTTAGAATGTGCAAGTATGCCATGATGTTGTGTTGTGATGCCATGATTTATTTGTCTTATGATATGTGGAATGTTTATATACGTGGATATGATTGAGACAGAGTCAGAGAAAACTCCTCTGTCAGTTGTTATTGCGATGATATGGATAGAGTCAGAAAATACTCCTCTATCAGTTATGGTTATGATGTTATGGATAGAGTCAGAGAATACTCCTCTATCAGTTATTGCTATGATGAATGGGAAAGAGTCAGATAATAATCTTCTTTCATATGGAACATATAATGGATGAATCATGGGCATGAATGATATTTGCAATTGTGAAACTTTAATATATTATCTGTGGATATTTGTATGATTCTTAAACCATATATGTATGTGTTTGTGAAACTTGAACTAAATGACTTATGTATCGATATTATCATTGTTAGTTAAGAATGGTATTTCTACTGAGCATTCAAACGCTCACGCTGCCTTTTATGCAGCAGATTCTCAAGACAGCATAGTTGGTTCGACAAGACAGAATTCTTTTCCTTTGGTGCTAGGCTTGGCTGTGTTCTGGGCGTTGGTACAGAGAAATAGGTAGATATGTTCTGTAGACTGCTACACTTGGAATGTTAGTTATGTGCGATATTTTACCTACGTGTCAGGGATGTTGGCACATTATATTATGCATGGATATATTTACTATTTGCATTTGACGATTTGGGAACCTTGTATGATGAACATATTTACATTTCATGTTGTTATATATATCATTTGCTATATTCTGTGTGGAAATATAAATGAGCTTATCAGGTTGTATCCATAATTGACACGTGTTGACCTACCCGGGAGGGTCCTCAGTAGCGTCAGTTTGGGGCGTTACAGTTTAGTTCCAACTTCTTGTGCTAGTACACTTGTGTGTATTGAACGGGACCGTATTGGGGTAATTATTTTTATACTGACACATAAAATAATTAATACCTCATGGTTATTATGAATACTTATACTCTTAATCCCGAAATAATTAATGGACACATACATTTATTGTTAGTTATTTTGATTCATAAAAGAGTGAGATCTTTATAGGTCAATAGTCTCGATGAGTTGGATAACTGCATTAATTATATGGTGAATATTAATTATTGACGGAATCCACGTCCTGGTACGGGGATTGATGATACCCCCTTGAGGATACTTATAAGTTTTGATTATGTCAAACTCTGCAGGTGGATTTTGTATCCGACATATCAAATAAGTTAAGTGGAAGGTCTCAAGGAGATTAACAGATGTTGATTAAATAAAATTGTCAGTAATTTAATTTAATCAACGGGTATCTGTAATCTTAACGTGGGAAGATTAATAAGTAATTAATAACAAAGAGCTCGAAATTTAATTTCGAATAAACTATGGAGTGCAATTATAATTCTTTAGTGGAATGAATTATAATTAATGTAAATAGGTTTTAATATTTACATTGGAAGCCCGAAACTTATTTGCCTTTAGGTCCCTACCGTAGCCTATATGTATGCCATGTTGGGCAGCCACTAGGTTGAGATGAATAATTTTCTCTAAACCCTAGAGGCAGCCGTCCATCAAAGAGAACACATAGAGAGCCACTCTCTCTTCACGTTATGGCATTGGGGAATACGGTAGAAGGCTTGAAGGGATCGAGCAGTGATCAACCGTTCGTGATTTTTGAGATCAATCCAGACAGATCTCAAGGTATGGATTCTTCTCTTTATGTTAATGGATTCGGATTTTTTTTTGTGGCATAATCTATAAGCACTATCACGAGTTCATGGGATTTCCGCTGCCAGCAAGATTAATATAAAATATCATAAGAGTACGTCCATGAGATTGATATGCACCTTAAGGGGTGTAACGACTCGATCCCATAATGTCATCATACAAAAACTTTTTAAAGATAAAAAAAGGAGGCATTATATGAGTAAATTAAGTCCATGTAAGAATATATGAGAATTAATAAGAAAAATATACCAAGGCATCAGCCATATGTCTCTCTTAATAAGCAAAAGATGCTAAGGCATAAGAGGGTGATCATGCTAAATCTCCAGTCCCAACAACTGGGAGGGTCCATATCCCCACACATAGGAAATCTACGTTTCCTCGAGGATCTGCATTTCCAAAACAATACTTTCAGTCTTGAAATCCCTCCAGAAATCAGACACTTGCATAGATTACAATTGAACAATAATTTTCTCAGTGGTGAAATTCCTACTAATAAATCAAGTTGCTCTAACCTTATCTCCATTGATGTTAATAACAACAAGCTGGTGGGGAAAATTTGGTGGGGAAAATTCCTACAGAACTTGGGTCCTTGTCAAAGCTCCAAAGAATTGCTTTTAGGAGTAAACAATTGAACAGGGGAGATACCTTCTTCGTTCGGTAACCTTTCATCTCTTGAGATACTTCTTGCATATGAAAATGACTTCATTGGAAGTCTCCCTATATCTTTAGGCCAATTGAAAAACTCAAC
This sequence comes from Hamamelis virginiana, assembly GCA_017140935.1. NCBI lineage: Eukaryota > Viridiplantae > Streptophyta > Magnoliopsida > Saxifragales > Hamamelidaceae > Hamamelis > Hamamelis virginiana. Next base: position 4,146 of record JAESVK010064099.1, read on the forward strand.
AGTTTTTGTATCGGATGAAAATAGGTTGTATGGCACCATTCCTTCCACAATCTACAACATTTCTAGTCTCACTTATTTTTCTGTGGCATACATCAATATTCAAGGGAGTCTTCCCTCAAACATGGGCAACACTCTTCCTAATCTCCAATACTTTGTTATTGGCATTAACCAGTTTACAGGATCCACTCCTATGTCAATAACCAATGCCTCAAATCTAGTACAACTTATTCTTACAGAAAACAAACTAACTGGACAAGTGCCCACTTTACAAAAGCTGCATAAGATTTGGGAATTCGGTATTTCCATGAATCAACTTGGAAGTGGGGAAGCTAGTGATTTGAGCTTTCTTTCTGGTTTGACCTACGCCATGGGATTATTGCTTATTGATATAGGTTATAACAAAGTTGGAGGGAAGTTGCCTGCTTCTATATGCAACTTCTCAACCAAGCTTGCAGGTATTGATGTTAGCAATAATCAATTATGTGAAAGCATCCCAACTGGAATAAAGAATCTCGTCAACTATGAGCGAATGTATATGGGGAATAACCAATTCACAGGAAATATCCCCACTAATATTTTAAGGTTTCAAAAGCTACAATTTTTGGATTTCACCAACAACAAATTATCAGGGAGCTTCTCATCCTCTGTTGGAAATTTGAAGATGTTAATCGGACTCGTTTTAGGAGGAAATAATCTTCAAGGAAGCATCCCTTCAAGTCTTGGGCAATGCCAAGGATTGGTGTAGCTGGATCTTTCTTATAACAAACTCAGTGGTGAAATACCTCGACAAGTTATTGGTCTCTCATCCTCATCATCTATTTGGACCTATCTGCAAACCACTTGCTTGTTTCCCTTCCCATGAAATTTGAAAATTTTAAAAGTTTAGCCGAATTGTATCTTTTTGATATAACAAGTGAAATTCCCGGCAGTCTTGATAGTTGTGAAAGTTTACAAGTCCTACAATTGCAGGGAAACTTTTCCAGGGGACTATTCCTTCATCTTTGATGTCATTGAAGGGATTCAATATTTAGATATTTTTCACAACAATTTAACCGGTGAAAATCGACAATATTTGGAGGGATTTCTCGTTTTGAAGCATTTTAATCTATCTTTCAATGATTTTGGGGGTGTAGTTCCAGTTGGAGTTGTCTTTATTTATTTAGTTTTGTCAACAACAAGGATTGAACATAGACCCTACCTTACCCATATAAATGCATCTTTCACCGTCATTTTGATTGTTTTAGCAACCAGTTATTTTCTCTCATATCAGAAAAAGAATGATATGGTTCCTTATGGACCCAAGTTACTGCAGTTAATTTTAGGGATCATTTGTTTCCTCACTTCAATGTTTTTTTCATCATATTCGTGAAAAATCTTCCACAAATATTGTCTTATTACTGTTAAGAGTGGAGAAGGAATGCTGTAAGCAACTATTCACTAATGAGGTACATGGTTTAGAAGTGTTTAGTTGGTCTGATGGACGTCTAAGCCCATTCATTCCTTTGTCTAGTCTTTGATTGCCCTAAATTGATTGTGGAAATCTCTGATCTTACTTCTAGAATAGAAATTCTCATTAGGATTGGAGATGTAATCAAATGATCGATTTCGTTTTGTCATAAGTTCTATTGTTGGAAAAATTCCATTGGGTCAATTGAATCGACAGATGTTTCCCTACCATTTTTATATGGATACCACCATGGTTCTCATAAAATAAAAGAATTTTGTAAGTGTATAACATCAATTCATTATGGGTGTAGTGAGAAATGGGCACAGGGGGTGAGCCTCCTCCTCTTCTTTCCCAATTCTTTTACTTTTCTTACTGACCATAGTCTGCTTACAAATTAGAGGGATAGAATATCATAAATAATGGGGGATATAACCGAACTTCCTTCCTTGCTTTCATTCAGGAGTTTGATCAGCTCAAGGCAGTCTGTGAGGATGAGAATCATCTTATAGCCTTTTGCAATTGCCCTCCTGAGTCCAAAGTGGCACGCCATTGCCTCTGCCGGCAGAGGAGACGATGCCCAAATTGAGCGAGATTGAGCTGCGATTTTTTGATGTTTCATAAAATAAGCCACCCAACCTGTTCCAGACCATGTTACGTCCTCCTTACAAGCTCCATCCCGAACAATAGTAATCTGGAATAGATTGGGAATTTTTCTAGCTAAGCAACTGAAAATCCAGTGATCCAAATCTTTTCCTCTCCCGCTGTCAGCTCTGGTATCTCTAATGTCCCTTCTTGTTCTGTTTGAAAGACTGGTCATACTTCATAGATCTCAAAAATATACTTTTATTTCTTTTGCATCAGATTTCTCATAGGAAGGCCACCGCCCACCGCATAGCTGACAGTTAAAATCCTCAGTTCCTTGTTTTTTTAGAGAGATCTGCTAACTCGAAAATCTAGTCCTTTAACAAAAGGTTTGGTGTTTCTTCCATTCTAAAGCCTAATCTGGATAATGCCCATATAAGTTTGGATACATCGCATAACAAGAACAGGTGTTCAACTGTTTTCTCTGAATCATGGCAAAATGAGTAGACAAAATCCAGCCCTATATTTCTGGGCTTTCTTTCGTAGTCCATTGGCAATGCTCTCGCGAGGATGTTCATAAGACGACATTGCATTTAAAAGGGATATTGATTTTCCATATTTATGCACCTCCAAATCTTTGAGAACCGATGGGGATCATAAGAACTAGGATTATTGGACTCTAGTTTATTTGCCTTGTTGTAGCCTGACCTTAGAGTGTATCTGCCATTATTTGTTTCCCTCCACGACCGCATATCCTTCCTGTCATGATGTGAAACCAGAACAGTTAGCATCTTTTCAACATCCTCAGGAGAGCATACTTGTTTTAATTTATCCTCCATCCACACAGAATTTTTTGTCAATAAGATTTGCCACTCAAGTTACTTGGGCACCAGCCTGATCATTTATAGGTTGAATGAGGACATTCCTACCGACCCAAGGATCATCCCACATCTTGGTACCTTTGCCAGAGCCCACTATCTTTTGCACCCCTACACGTAGAATGTCACGGCCATGAAGAATTCCCTTCCAGATCCCCAAAACTGAGTTATTTTAGGGACTTTTAGGAATTCCTCCTTGCAGTATTTCTCGTGCAAAATTTTGGCTATTGGGGCTTCAGGTTCAACAAGAAGTTTCCAGGCATACTTGGCTAACATGCCTTGATTTAGCTTTCTATAGTCTCCAATGCTAAGCCCACCTTCATGCTTAGAGTTTGTGATGAACCTCCAGTTTCTCCAATGGAATGCAGGACTATCCTTTTTATTCGCCCACTAGAATCTGGCCATAATGTTATTCAACTAATCGCACAAAGTTAAGGGCAGTTTAAAATTCATCACCACGTAGATGGGGAGGGAATCTAGGACTGATTTGGTTAAAGTGAGTCTTCTAGCTGCATTGAGCACCTTCCATTCCATCCTTGTAGCCGTTCATGCATCCGCTCTTTGACAAAAGCAAAAATCCTTCTCTTTCGTTGCTGGGTGTTTTAAGGGTAGCCCCACTGCCCCAGGTACTTCCATTTTGGATCAGAGAAAGTATTGTGGAGGATTCCCCTCATCATTTTCTTGAATTTCTGGGGGACATTTCTGGAGGATGCTTTTCAAGGCTCTGCAGCTATCCTAATGACGACGGCTGGAAAATATCATGCAATCGTCTACCAAAAATAAGTGGGAAATAAAAAGCTCTCGTCTTTACAACTCCAGTCTTTTACATGTCTAGATTCCTATCATCCAGGTGAGAGAAAATTGCAAAACAAAAAACAAAGAGATAAGGGGACAATGGATCTCCCTGATGGAGTGAAATTGTCCCCTAGGATGCCATTGAAGAGAATCGAATAGGAGACTGTTGTTACACCCTCCATGATTAGCATAATACAGTGATCGCTGAAGCCCATTTGCAGAAGCATTTTCCATCCTTTCTTTTCAGGCAAGTGATCCGATTAGAGTTCCTTCTGATAATTGCTAAGCCTATTAGACTTGTACAAAATTTCGATCGAATAATTGAAGGGCTGAATGACCACATTGATGCTGAATTCTTCACTTGGTTCAAACATGGCTTCTAGATCTTCCAAGCTTTGCTCAACTCTCAAGCCTTGGCCAATTTTTAACCCTTCCCGCAACATTTTTACAAAGAGCACATAATTAGGGTCAAAGATTCTGTTAAATAATGTACCATTACCCTCCCTCTCTACCCTTCATTCCAAAGGATATCAACAACAGTAATGCTATATATCCCCAAAAGTTGTCCCAAAAAACATCCCAAATAAATTCTGACCCTTCATTTATTATCAATAAAGAATTTGCTAGAAAATAGAAGGGTTAGATCTCTAGCCACATCATTTGAGATTCACTTCTGGGACAAATTTTTTGGGACATAAAGCATTTTCTATCAACAAAGGACTAATCTTCTTGCACTTTAATTGACTGGGAAATCCACTTAAAACCATTTCAGAAATCTTGTATTAGCAATTCTGAGATGCAAGATTTTAGGTCACCATTGCACTGATATACAATAGTTTCTGTATAAGGTTGCTCGAAATTGAAATAAAATGGCTGAATTTCTAAATTAAACTTATGTCAAAATTTAAATCGTTAAATGTTTCATCCCATCAAATGTATTAATTTCGAGCATACTATTGGCAAGTAGCTACATAGATTGTTCATCCTCAATACTGAAATCTCTGTTTATTAATCCTTGGACAGGAAAACTTTCAAAACCGTCCTAAACATATATAGGATGAGATCAAAGAGTTGGTCAATAGTGCAGATTTGTTAGTCACTTTCAGTACATGTATATATTATATTAAAAATCCTAATTAATTGATTAACATAAATGTTTCAAGGAAACTAACCAGTGAATAATAATAATAACACTCTGGATCGTACCTTTAATAACGTTAACACCTGCTGCTGATCGATTAGAAGATACTCTTCTGGATCCATCAAAATTCACCTTGAACCAGTCTAGGAGAGGACTCAAATGCTGTCTAAAACTCAATGAAGTGGTGCAATGAAAGGATCTAATTAAACCCAGCAGCAAAGTTGCTATCCTAGCTCAAAGAAATAAAGAGCATTCACTCAATTATGAAACTAATTGACGTTTATTTTAAAGAAATTAATTCAAGAAATAAAGTTCAAGCCTTTCATGATTTTATACAACTCACGTAACCAGCCTATAACATATTCAGTTAAAGATGGACTTAATTAACACATCATCTAAGTCTCACTGCAACGATCACAAGTCAAGAGCACACATAAATATTGTCCCATATATATTATTACCTCCCAAGTAGTCTAGAAGTAATTATAATCTTGTCTAAGTCTATTTGTGTTAAATTTTTCTAAAATTACTTTTAAAGAACTATTTTTTTACATCTCTTTAAAGTCACGTTCAAATCATATTTTCACATGTCAAAATTTTCATATTAATTAGAAGTGATTATAGTAAAATTAAGTTGGAGCCCCCTAACTTTCGTCACAATCACTTTAAATATGAAAATTTTGCCCTCCATATATCCTATAACCTCCTCAAGTTATATATCCAAATTAAAGTGCAGATTATCGCTTCATCTCTTACATCAAGTGGAATTTTAAGCTCTAAAAGTGATTTTAAGAAAAACTAATATATGCAAACAGGCCCTTAGTTTTTTCTAAAATCACTTTTGGAAAACTATCTATTCACATATGGCTTTAGAGTGCATGTTCAAATCATGTCTTCACGAATCAAAATTTCCATTCTAGAATAATGGTGGCAAAAGATTTCCATTCTAGAATAATGGTGGCAAAAGATGGAAGCCCCTAACTTTTGCCACAATAACTTTTAGCATGAAAATTTTATTAACCATTCTATCACCACTCAAGTCATCTAGAATTGATTATCACCCCATCTCTTAAATCAAGTGGAATGAGTTCCAAAAGTAGTTTTAAGAAAAGCTCATGCAAACAGGCTCTTAGATCATGTAGAATTTTGAGCTCTACAAGTGATTTTAAGAAAAGCTAATGCAAACCGTCCCTGAGTTGATAGTAGGTTGATTCAAAATTTTAATTTATTGATATTTTTGTGACAACTAAAGAAATTTAAATCATGAACTATTCACCCCTTCTAGCTCTTTAATTGATAGTACATTTTCACAATTCTAGCTTATTCATTATAAAAAAGAAAAGTTTTTAGTTCATTATATATACTGTTAAATATATTTCAAGGGACATGTTATATGGCCATTATTTTTTACAAGGTTTTTACAAAACATATATTTGAAAGTTTTATTTTGAGAAACCTACCGTTGAAAAAGACCCTCCTTATGAATGTTATGTATGCCAAAAATCGAGTCGATCGGAGATTAGGAGCCACGTGCATCATCCATACATGCGAGGATTTTTGTTGATTAGAAATGTGAGTTTATGGATCGAATAGCTACCGTCCGATCGACTTGATTTTTGGCATGTATGACATTCATTATAAGGAGGATAGTTAATCCAACAGTGGGTTTCTCAAAATACAACTACCATGTTGGGTTTTGCAAAAGCATTGTAAAAATTAGTGTAAAAAACAGTGGGCATAATAAATCTGTATCTTAAAGTTTATTAATGAAATAGTATGTATTATCATTAGTATTTAAGCTAGCTTAGTTTATTGCACTGATATTTACAATTTTAATTAATAATATTAAATTATTTAATATGGAAATTACGGTTTCACACTTTCAATTTATACCAATTTATGTACATATTGCGCATTTGCGCTAGTATAGTTTTTTTTTTTTTTTTTAAATCAAATTAATATATTAATCCCTTATAATTATGATTTGTAATATTTTTTTGTGGGTCAATAAATTTACTCCGCATTCAATAGCATTGTTCTAAAAGAACCATGTTATTCTTAGCCACAAAAAATAGGTAGAATGAAATTAAAAGAAGTAGCAAATTAATAATTTAAGTTTTGCATAATCCAATTCGCCATGGGCGGTGGAATATATATAGTTTCGAAATTAATCATCTCATATATCACTTGGTGGAAATTAAGAGCAGGTGCATTGACTTTGCTTTGCATTATCATAGTTACTAAAAATAACTCCTCATATTTATCAAATTAAAAAGGATGCTTATCCAATGGCCAATGATTGTTCACTTAATTTTTTTGCGTCAAGCATTCCACCTACTCTTCTAATAAAGGGTCTTATTGTTCACTTCTATGCTACGTTTTCGATCAGAGTGCTACAACCTTCCTTAATTCGCTACGTAATATTCTTATTTTCAGTGAGAGAGAGAGAGAGAGAAAGAGTTAACATCCGATCATCAATAGCTTTTCAATCTTGATCTTGATTCCAATATTTAAGACTTTAATTATGTTCCAAGAAGATGGAGATCATGAATTCTTTATCATTGCCTCGGGGGTATATATTTACACCAACAAATGAGGAACTAGTAAGCTATTATTTATGGAGGAAAGTACATCACCAAGAACTACCACCTTATACTGTTGTTGATAAACGATTTCTATGAATATTGTGATAATTTCATAGACTGAGAAGATTACATTATGTAGTGATTTGTTTCATGTAATTATGGACATGTAAGGAAACTAAATCAACCTAATTAAGGTGATATTACAATAAAGATTACAATCAGAAAATTAAACTGTCAACATAAATGAATTCCTAACTTGGTGTTCTGTCATGCCCCCACAAGCGCAAGGATCCAGGAAGGATGCTAAGCTTGGACCGATGCAACTGAAACTATTTTCGAGCAAGAGGCTTGGTCAAGGAATCGGCAAGTTGGTCTGATGTGTGCACATGAGAGATACGAATCAACTTACGGGCTACTTGATCACGAACAAAGTGAAAGTCTATGGCGATGTGCTTCATGCGAGAGTGAAATACTAGATTAGAGCACACATAAGTTGCACCACTATTGTCACAATAAATTGATGGTAGAGAAGAGAGTGTAACACCAAGTTCACAAAGGAGATTTGTTAACCAATTTACTTCGGCAGTGGTTGAAGCAATGGCCCAGTATTCGGCCTCAGTAGAAGAGCGAGCAATGGTAGATTGCTTCTTGGAGCTCCAACTGATGGGATTAGAGCCAAGAAAGACAACATAAGCGGAAGAGGAGTAGCGAGTGTCGGAATCGCCAGCCCAGTCAGCGTCTGAAAAGGCATGGAGAGATGACAAAGAACGAGCAGATAGAAATAAGCCATAGTGAGAGGTACCTCTTAAGTACCGAAGAACACGCTTGATCGCATTCCAGTGAGTAGTCGATGGGCGGTGCATAAATTGAGCCAACTTGTTGACTGCAAAACTGATATCAGGACGAGTCAGAGATAGATATTGAAGTGAACCAAGAACCTGTCGATACTCAGTCGGATCATGACTTGGCGAGCCATCATCAAGTTTTAGAGATTCTAATGAGGACAGAGGTGTGCTGACTTCTTTGGCATCATGCATGTTGGTTTTGTAAAGAAGATCAAGGATGTACTTTTGTTGAGATACGAAAAGACCATTCGATGACCTAGTAGTTTCAACACCCAGAAAATAGTTGAGGTTTCCAAGATCCTTAAGAGAAAATCGAGTAGATAATTGAGCGGTGAATGCACGAATGGCTTTCGGATTACTGCCAGTGAGAATGATGTCGTCCACATATACAAGGAGGTACATTGTAGTAGAGCCGGAGCGGTGGATGAAGAGGGAGGCGTCACTTGTAGAGTTTAGAAACCCATTGCCAAGGAGAAAGGTGCAAAGTTCGGTATACCATGCCCTAGGAGCCTAACGAAGACCATAAAGAGCTTTATGTAGTTTGCAAACATGAGTCGGATTCGTGGAATCAATGAACCCCTGAGGTTGCTGCACAAAAACATGGTCAGAAAGAGTGCCCTGCAAGAAAGCATTATCCAATTGATTCAAAATCCAACCACGAGATACCGCCAAACTGAGAACGAGACGAATAGTGGCAAGTTTAAAAACCGAGCTAAAGGTTTCAGTGTAATCTATACCAGGTCGTTGGTGAAACCCTTTAGCTACAAGACAAGCCTTGTAACGTGCAATGGAGTCATCAGGATTTTTCTTGATCTGATAGACCCAATTACATCCGACAATATTTTGTGTGGGGGAGAACAGGACGAGAGACCACGTGTTATTTTTTTGGAGAGCCAGAATTTCATCCTTCATGGCATCACGCCAATGAGGAATTTTATTGGCTTGTGTAAAAGATGAGGGTTTGGTGGGAGTATAGGAGGGAGAGGCCGTAATAGTAGTGAGAGAGAAGAGAATTTTTGGCTTGTGTATATTGTTTTGGGCTCGTGTTACCATTCGAGAAGGTTGAGGCGATTTTGTAGGAGATGGAGATGAATTGGGTGACGCAATTAAGGGAGAAGGAGAGAGAGAATCACTTACTAGAGTAGGGGATATATGAGAGTCAACCACGTCGGAAGGAGAAGTGGGAGTGTCCTTGTGAGAAGTGGTAATTTGGGTAGGTGGTGATTTGGTATCCAAGGAAATTGGTGACTTATTTGTTACCTGATTAGAAGATTCAAGAATGGTAGGAGGCATTATTTGAGTGGACGATTTGGTATTAATTATAGTAGGAAGAATATTTGAATTGGAGGGAGAAGAATCCGGTGAGGTGGTGGTGGGAGAAGATTTACTTGCCAGATTTTTATCTGTAAAAATGGAAAATAATTTTGAAAAAGATTGGTCAGTGACAAACAATTCAGGACAAGAAATATTTTTACAAGGAAAGAGATTTTCAAAAAATACAACATGCCTAGAAATAAATGTTTTATTAGATTTCAAGTCAAGACAAATAAAAGCATGATTCGAAAGTGAAAAACCAAGATACACACAAGGTCGAGAACGTGGTTCAAGCTTATGGTGGTTGTAAGGCCGAAGCCATGAGTAACAAAGACACCTGAAAACACGGAGGGACGTGTGCTTGGGATGGTGGCCGAAAAGTTTGTGGTAGGGGTTGTCATTTTGGAGTACTTGTGTAGGCATGTGATTGATTAGATAGGTAGCAGTTTGAAAAGCATGGGGCCAAAAATGAAGGGGGACAGAGGCTTGATGAAGGAGTGTGAGACAGGTTTCAACAATGTGACAGTGTTTTCATTTTGCAGAGCCAACATGCTCAGGGGTATAAGGGGGTGAGGTGAGATGTTGCTAAGAGATGAGAAAGTGCCTGATATTCTCCACCACCATCTATGTAGAAAGTTTTAATCCGAGTTTGAAAAAAATTCTCAACAAGTTTTTTGAATTTGTCAAAGACACTAAAAACGTCATATTTTAATTTGAGAGGATATAACCATGTGTATTCCGTGAAATAATCAACGAATATAACATAATAACGAAAATTTCCAAAAGATGTGATAGGAGCAGGCCCCCAAACGTCAGAATAAATTACTTGAAATGGTTTATCACACATAAGAGAAGAAATTTTAAAAGACAGCTTGTGACTTTTGTTACATAAGCAAGAATCACAAACATTATTAGACAAGGAAAAATCTGAAACATAAATTTTATTTCTAGCAAGTAATTTCTTCTGGATAGGTAGAGATGGGTGGCCAAGTCGTTGATGCCAAACTTGGGACGTGAGTGCAATGGATGCGGAAGGTGGCGGTTTAGGAAGATTGGTTGGGGATGTTGGCGATGACCACTCATACAAGTTGTTCCTACTTTGGCCTCGGGCCAAGGATTCCCCCGTACTCAAGTCATTCACAAGAAAATGATTAGGAAAAAATTCTATAGAGGTATTATTTTGCTTGCAGAATTGAGAAACTGAGATAAGATTTTTTTTGCACACAAAATATTGTCTAATGTAAATGAGGCAAGAGGTGAATTAATGGTAGAGGAACAGTGTGAGAGATTGAGATTCCATTACCATTGCCAACTATAACATCTTCATTCCCAACATAATCGGAGTGCATAGAGAGATTCTGAAGATCGGATGTAATATGATGGGTGGCCCCCAAATCTAACACCGAATTGTTGTTTCCACTGTTTGAGTCTCCATCTACATAGTGAGCTTGAGGTTGAGAGGAAGGTTGACTCCGAGAGCGACACGTTTTTGCACTGTGACCCTGCTTATCACATAGTTGACACACAATACGGGGTTGGCCATGTTGTCCCTGATAATGATTCGAATTCCATGAGAAAGGTTGAGAACTGGAATTGAAACTCATACCTTGAGAGGTGAAGCCTCAGCCAGTGGAGGGATATTGCCAATACTGATTGGACTGAGGACTAGAGTGGTTGAAATTTGAGGGTTGTCCAGAGTAACCATATGATTGTCTGGGACGTCCATGATTCAGATTTGGAGGATTGGATCCGCTTCGGTTCCCTCTTTCACCATTGCCCTTGTACTCTTGTAGTTGTTTTGCCTTTGAGAGAATTGAGCGGTGATTTGTGTATCATCCTCTTTGATTTGTCCATGATTTTGTGTCAACTCCTCATCAAGAAGCTTGTCATGGATATCCTCAAAGGATATAGGTGAGTCACGAACACGAACCGCAGCCGTCAATTCCTTGAACTCGTCAGCGAAGCCATTTAGAGTATGAGCCATGATTTCTGCATTACTCAAGGGATGGCCAATAAGGGTTAAGTCATCAATACTACCTTTTATTTTACTCATATAAGTGGCAACTGATTTTCCTTCTTTCTTAGTGTTCATTAGTGTGGACAGGAGAGAGAGCATGCGAGTGTTAGACCGATTGGCATAACTGGATTCCAGTTTGTTCCAAGCATCAGCGGAAGTAGGGCAGTTGTTGATGGTGGGGCCGATTGTGCCGTGAACAGTGGATTGAATCGCTAGTAGCATTAGTCGATCTTGGCGAAGCCAAGTGATTTGTTCCTGGTCAGTTTTTGGTGGACATGGATGAGAGCCATCAACCTAACCGAGTAGACCATAACCAAGCAGGAGATTGGTCATCTGTGATTTCCAGGACCCATAATATTCTCCACCTTTTTCTAACTTGAATGGGATCTGAGATGAGGCATTCAAAGATATCAAATTACTACCAGGAGATGGAGGATTACCTTGAGCCAGCCAGGTGATCGCTGGTGTCGTCACAGTAGGGGCAACACCAGTTGAAGCAGCCGAACCAGAGGTAGGAGAGGTCGGTGGTGTGGCCATGGTTGCTAGGTAAACTTTTTTGTAGATTTTAGAGACTAGAGGGAAGGAGATCGAAATATGTTCTATGACAGAGAGCGCTCTGATACCATAAACGATTTCTATGAATATTGTGATAATTTCATAGACTGAGAAGATTACATTATGTAGTGATTTGTCTCCTGTAATTATGGACATGTAAGAAAACTAAATCAACCTAATTAAGTGTGATTTGTTTCCTATAATTATGGACATGTAAGGAAACAAAATCAACCTAATTAAGGTGAGATTACAATAAAGATTACAATCAGAAAAGTAAACTATCAACATAAATGAATTCCTAACTTGGTGTTCTATCAATTGAGATGGATGTTTACGCCCAAGAACCATGCTTACTTGACTGTATGATATTTAACTCTGTCTCTTTGATCAATCTTTTTCTTTTCTTTACCTGCATGAAATTTTCTTTGATCAATCTTTTTCTTTTCTTTTCTTTTCTTTTCTTTTCTTTTACGTGTATATTGAGTAGCTACTTGCATGCAAATCAAAAGGATTTTGTGTGGGTGCAGGGGATAGAAACGTGCAAATGAAGGATGAGGAGAGATACTACATTGTCAAAAGGGAACCCGTGTAGAAAAACAGCAACGAGAAGAACCAATGAGAGAATTGAAAGGGAATTGTGATGGAGATGGTGGAAAGCCAACACCGGAGACATCAAAATTCTTGATAAGCAACGCCGCCTCGTGGGTTACATGAAATCTCTAACACTTTTCAGCTACAAGAATACCCAAAGAGATCGTAAAGAAGCCACCAAGACTAATTGGATCATGCACGAATATAGTCTTGCATCGAATGAGGTAATTAGTGGGCTGTTGTTTCACGCCCAAACATGCATTATGTTCCACAAAGTGTTTTTCTACTCATTTTTTTTGTTTTCAGAGTTCACTGAAAACAAAAAACTATTTGTGGAATTCACGGCCAAATATAATTCTCATGAAACAATGATCTCAATCGTGATCCGTCCATTGATTTCAAATGCATGTATCTCTAAGACGCTTCATTTGAATACTCACTTGTGAATGATTACAGCCAACTAAATTATTATGGACAATTCTATTCGTCCTCCCTTTTCGTCCTCCCTAGTGCATCTAACCAACTTAGAACAGTTATTTCAAAAAATCGACCATTGGATTTGATACTCCACTTATATGTATCATGAATGCAAAAAATCACATTAATCCAACGATCAGTTTTTCAAAAACTAAACTGTGACGGTATTTCACAATTTTTTCATTATTGTTTATATTTTTTTTTTCAAAATTGAAAAAAACTGACCATCGGATCAATGTAATTTTTTGCATTCATGATAAGTATAAACGAAACATCAAATCCAACGGTCAGTTTCTCAAAATAGATGTTCCAAGTTAGACAGATGCACTAGGGAGGATAAAGATGGAGGACAAAAAGGAAAGACGAATGAAATTTTCCAATTATTATTACTGCAACTATTTCATATGTTGCAGTTACCAAAAAAAAAAGGACTATAAAATTGGTTGGGGTGTTAATATACGAGTGTTGGAAGCGTTGTTTGAAAGTCATCAGGGGTGGGGTGATTTGTGCTACACTTGAGGGCTTTGTTTTGTTTTACCTGTTTTGCCTATGTCCTAGTTAGTGGTGTCAAAATGGGTGAATCGGACCGACTCGGCCCGTTAAGAAAGTGGGCTAACAGGCTATTAGATCGGATCGGGCTTCACCTGGTAAACTATCGGACCGAATCGGGCCTGTCCAATAAGAGAAAAATGTTTGTCCAACCCGATCCATTAAACCGATCCACTAAGATAATGGACCAGATTGGGCTAATGGATTGGACTAATGGTTGGGGTAACGGGCTAATGGATTGGGCTAACGGACTTTTTATCAAGTTTAATTTATTTTTTTTCACTTTCTTTTAGTATATTTAAATATCAATGTAAAAAAAACAAAAAACAAAAAACAAAAAAAAAAACATAACTAGTGAAGCACATGAATAAATAATAATTAAACAAAAAATAAACTTATTTTATTCATATTTCAAATGTATACAATTTTGGTAGGAGAGAGTTGGCAAAAAATAATAATTTTAATTAAAAATATATGAGATTCTTAATTAAAAAAGATAATTTGTGACTTCTACTAAATAATTTTTTTTTCCTTTAAAAAAAATTAGTGAATTCATGAATGAAAAAAAAAAATACTGAATAGACTCATGAACAGGCTCATTTAATTGTAATTAAGACTAATTAAAATAAAAGACTCGTAATTTGTAAAATACAAGACCCATCGTTGGATTGAACAAACTTCTTATGAATAATACTACGATTACAAAGAATCACAATAATCTAATGGTCTATTTTTTAAAAATGCCAATGTGAAAAATTGTATGTTTTGTTCTTCAAAATATCACAAATCTTCTATAGTCACTATTCAAAAATTGACTATTGGATCGCTATAATTTTTTGCGAGCATGGCATTCACAGTGTGTTTATCTAATCCAACGGTTAGTTTTTCTAAATGTCATTGGTGATTGACTATAATCAAGTAACCTCACTCAATTTGGTACTAGATGCATTTTGTAATTTACTAGCTCAAGTCACATGTGTATGGATAATCATACAAGATATTTCTAAAAATCTACCGTTGAATTGAACAAATTTTTTATGACTAACATATTATCAAAAATCACAGTAATCCAATGGTTGATTCTTTAAAAATAGCAATATGAAAAATTGTTTAATTTGTTCTTTAAAAATATCACTAATCTTCTATAATCATTATTCAAAAATTGACCGTTGGATTGCTCTAATTTTTTGCGAGAATGGTATGGTATTCATAAGAAATTTGTATAATCCAATAATGTTTTTTTCTAAATATTATTTTATATATATTTAATGGTTATTAAATAATTTAAATGAAATTAATTTAAATATTATCTATCATTGTAAGATATAATACTTAGTCTAGTGATAAGAATTGTTACATATAACTTTTATCTTAAAAAGGTATGGGGATTGTTAGCCCTATGGCTTCAATCATATTTTGGTAAATGATTCATCCCACAGTGTTATATGATTTTGATGATAACAAACATTGTATTATGATTATGCATATGAATACTCAATAAACATTTTGATATTTTATTGAATGGATGTTTTGACTAACTTTGTTGAACACTTGATTATCCTATGTTTCGTGCATATTCTTCATTTTATATTCATGCTTATAAGAAACAGGATTTGAGCCTTTCAACAAAGATGAACATTCAACATTGCTTGAAGCAACCATGTCCAAGTGTGCTCCCATGTGAATATGGATAGTCATATATTCACCAAGGACCATGAAGAGAACCTTTCAAAGATGAAGTCTTGCTCAAGCCGATCAAGCCTATTTCATGCCATTCAAGCCTAACACAAGATTTGAAGATTTCAAGCTTATGAAAACTTTATTTGTATCTTCTGTGAGTGTTTAGGCATTATATTTGTGAATCTCTCACTTAGGATTGAACTACATTGGCTCACTTTAGATTGACTTAAAGACCATAGGTTTTAAACTTGGAAAATCTCTTTTTGGTCAAAAGTTATTTTAAGCTCATAGTGAACTTTATGGATCCAAAAGACAAAATGCTTTTATACTTGTTGTTTTGGCTTAAACATCTTTTGGAAAACATTGTTGAATCTGCCAAAACTTGTGTGAACAAGTGGTTTTATTGAGCAAATGTTTAAACTCTTGTAAAAGGCTGTTTTTGAGTAGTTTTACTCAAACAGTCGACTGTTTGTTCAAGACAGTAAAACAGTCGACTGTTTGGTCGACTGTTTGATTGTTGAGTTGTGATTCTTTCTTGCTCTCTCATTTCCAATTAAATTTGTTAACTTGTTTATATTCCGCTAAATTTAATTGGACCTAATTTTTATTTGGTAATTATTTTTAAAGTTTACAATACCTCTATTCACCCCCCTCTAGAGGTATATTCTTGGGCCAACAATTGGTATCAGAGCAAGTGCTATATATTTGTTAATCCTATTGAGATAAAGATATTTTTGAAAACTTGTTTATTTGATCATTCTCAAAGAATGGATTTTGAAAATTATTGTCTTGGTGTACATGTTCATGAATTTGATGAATCTACATTTTCTAAATGTGTAAATGAATTTGATGATGATTTTGATGATGATTGTGTTGAGAAACCTTCTTATGAAGATCTTGTAAAGTTATGTGAACTTGTTTTAAAGAAAAATGATGCATTGAAAAAGAGTCACAAAATTTTGAAAAATGATTTATCATCTATTTCAAAGGAAAAATGGCTCTTCAAGAGATAAATTTAACCTTGGCTAAAAAGGTTGAATCTTTGAGTAACACAACTTCTACATCAATCTCATCAAATGATTTTGAAAATTTGAAAAATGAAAACACTATTTTGGAAATTAAAATTGAGAGTCTTGAACAAAGTTTAAAAACTTGTGAAAATGAAAAGCTTTCTTTGATAAAAGAAAGAGACTCTTTGAAAAAGGAAAATAATATTTCTAAAATAGCTCATATTTCAAAATCAAAAGAGCTACCTCATGTTATGAAGGCAAGAGCCAAGCATATTCCTCTTTGCCATAATTGTGCTGGTAAGGGACACATTCGTCCCAAATGCCCAAAACCTAAAGCCAAGACTTTTGTAGATAAGAGTCGAAGATATGGCTTAAAGAGACTATAGAAGGATCCCACATGCCATCATTGTGGTAAAAAGGGTCATATTAGACCAAATTGCTATCACCTCTTAAGAGACTATAGAAGGATCCCATATGATTATGGACCTTATGATAGTCATGAGTATAGGAATAGGTCTATACCTCCTAAGGTTGTAATGGAGCAACCAAATGTGAAAACTATATGGGTTAGGAAGGATCATCTTACCTCACATAGTGCTTAATTCATTTAGTCTGAAATGACTATAAACTACCATGCGTCCGAAAATGATGTTAAACTATCTTGCATTGATTTATGCTTGTTATTGCTTCCTTATCATTGTATAATCTCTCTTTATGATATTTTGAGCATATATCCTTTGATGATTAATCTCTTAATTATGACGCTTTGGATGAGAAATGTTTGTGTGCATAGATGAAGAAAGAACTCATTTTTGTGTAGCAAAGAATTGATGAAGTCTTCCACTCAATCATTGATGATGGAGAATACTCAATATTTCAAACATGAAGTGATGAAGATCACTAGTCAAGCTAATCCACCATCAACTCTTCAAAGATGAAAGAAATGAATATCAACTATTGGTTTCTACATTGGTTGGTGTTTAGTAAGAATTCTCTTTTAAATTCTTATTTATGATTCCTTCTATGTCATGTATTTATATTGATGATTTATATGCTTGAAACTTGCTATTTATTATTTGAAAGACGAAGAGATCAATTGTGCAATGATTTAGTAGCTATAACATTGCTTGTTTTGGTTCATTGCTAAAAATGCTATTTTGATGATCATTGTTGCAATATATTTCCCTTAGCATGTTGATTGAGAGCAAATGATGTATATGTATTGTTTATATCTCAATATGATATGTTAATGTTGATTAATGATACATTTTTGCCTAATCATATGTTAAGTATATTTATTTAAGGCTTCATGAATCACATTTGTTGCTTATTGATGATCTTTTTGATGATAATATTATATGCTTAGTGATTATAGCTTGTAATGCATATGTGTTGGGATATACTTGTGCTTAGCCTTTGGGTATGAGACTTTTGTATAAACACATGTGTGATATACACACTTGCTCTCGACTTGATGATCCCTATGCATTTCGCGCATCTTATGCTTGAACCATGATTTGTAGTTTTTATAGGCCATTTGAGTTAATGAGACATTGATACATATGCCTATTTATGATTATATTTGCATATGTTGTGCTAAATGTGAATTTTTATGCATTCATGTGCATATCTCATGTGGTTTTCACAAAGCAATGGAGTACACATGCTTTCAAACTTGTTTGAAATGTATTTTTACTAACAAAACTTGTGTACAATCATTTGTGGTAAAAACCAAGTGCCTAATCTCTGTTTTAAGCTTTTTGAAAAACAAAATTTTTGAAAAACAGAGCCAAACAGTCGACTGCCTGGTCGACTGTCTCAGACAGTAGCTGAGATTTTTCAAAACTGCTCAAACAGTCGACTGTCTCAGCTAAACAATCGACTGTCTGAGCAATTTTTCAGATAATTTAGGGCACTCGGGATCATTTTGTTTCATTCCTCTCTCACTCTAAACCCTTGCAGTCGACTCCCTCATCTCCTCTCACAACCCCAACTGCCATTCTACCACATTTGTGCCTTCAAATCCTCTCTAGATGGCCTCCTCTTCAAGATACTCAAGACGTGGAAAGCGTAGGGCGGATGATGAAGCTAGGGAACAAGAGATTAAAATCGAAGAACGCTTTTGACCCTCATCTTTTTCGCAATGCGGAGTGTGCAAAGACGTTCAACGAGAACTTCAACAAGCGAAAGCTTGTATTTGGTAAGATTTTGCCTTCGTCTTTCATTGGTGCTCATTTTCCTTATCTTAAAGAATGTTTTGATATTATGCGATGGAGTGATTTTCTTGCTATAAATGACACCGTGTATCCTATACTTTTGAAACACTTTTACACAAACCTTGAGGACATTCAACAAGGGCAATAAATCAAATCACTTGTTTGTGGGAAAATTATTCACTTTAATCTCGACCTTTTGGCCACAATCTTTAACCTTCCTCGAGTTGTTGAAAACATGAGATACACTGTCAAGAATTGGCCCGTACCATTTGATATTGTAGGCGCAATTCGTTCAATGACGGGAGTTGAAAATCTTGAAAATATTGTTATGCTTAAAGCTAGCTCCCTATTAATTGAATTTCGCATACTCCATCATATAATAACTTATAACATTTTGCCAAGAGTAAGAAGTCGTGACACCGTAACATATATGGACATCTATGCCATGTGGTGTGTATATACCCGTGTTCCATTAGATTTGCCATATATTATACGGGAACACATTATTGAGCATCAATGTAAAAAAACCGCGGGTCTTCCATATGCAATGGCCTTTACCAGAATCTTAAGACATTTCGATGTCAATCTTCGTGGAGTGGAACGTCTTTTACCTAAACCAGATGACACTTATACGGCAAAGAACTTCAAGTTAATGAAAATTGCTAAAGATGCCAATGGTGTATGGTATAAGGTTCATGAAGGTGCTGCACCTGGCAGCGATGACGAGGAAGACTTTGATGGTGATGGTGGTGATGATGTTGGTGGCGAGGATGCTCCTATGCATGATGAGACTCCATCTCAGCCTGCACCTCAGCCTGCTTCTAGCTCTGATTATCTCTCAGCATTCTTGGATGGTTTTCACAACTTTCAGGGTCGCGTAGAGCGTTTAGAGACTAGACATGAGGCTACACATCTTGAGACTATCGCTCGTTTGGACTCAGTTGATCAACACTACCACCGTGGATGGATACTTCCAAACCCACTTTCAGCACCTTAATGTTCAGGATCCTCATCATCAACCCCCTCCTTCTTGATTACATTTGATTATGTTTGTAGAATCTTGCATGGATGACTATCTTGTTGGGTTGAATACTTTAGGCCATCTTATGCCAAAACTTTCATTTTGATGAATGTTTTTGGATATTAACAATGCTTTGTGCTTCTTTGTTTTCCGTATGAATGCTTATAGTTTTCTATATGCATTGTCTCTTTTGCTTGTGCATTCTTGTTGATTGATATACTTGTGAATGATAAATTGTCTTGAATGCTCTTTATCATCTTCTTAAATTGTCTTTGACATGATAATCTATGGAACTCTAGTATATGACATATTATTTGGGATTATCATGTGGTGACTTTTGAGTTATGATATCTTACAAGTTTCACGTGTTATAAATTGTTCAAATATTTTAGCTATTGAATCTTGTTGGATTTATTTGATATTCTAAGCTTATGGTTCAACTCTTTGAGATATTTGTTCTATTCTTGAACTCATGATTTCATTGAAACCTTCATTGACACATTTTTCATCATTCTCTTTTCAAAACTTGGATTTATGTACTCATTTGAGGGGGAGCTTATGCTCTTTAGTTTCCTTCCCTCTAAATTAGTTTGTTTTGTATTAAAACAAGAGAATACTTCATTTTCAAACATTGTTTTTCCAAGGGGGAGATTTATGCTTATATTCTCAACTTCTTGGCACTTTTTTGTTAATGCCAAAGTGGGAGATATATGCATAATGTTCTAACTATTGGTATATATATGCATAATATGAGTAATACATGCACAATGACATGAATATGACTCACTTGTGGATTTGTCACCTAATATATGCAAAGGGTTAAATGGTTTTAGTATCCTTACATATGCATATTATTAGGGGGAGTTACAAATCCTAGTTGGTACATTCATTGTCATATGCAAAGTTTACTCAATGTTTGTCATCAACAAAAAGGGGGAGATTGTTAGCCCTATGGCTTCAATCATATTTTGGTAAATGATTCATCCCACATTGTTATATGATTTTGATGATAACAAACATTGTATTATGATTATGCATATGAATACTCAATAAACATTTTGATATTTTATTGAATGGATGTTTTGACTAACTTTGTTGAACACTTGATTATCCTATGTTTCGTGCATATTCTTCATTTTACATTCATGCTTACAAGAAACAGGATTTGAGTCTTTCAACAAAGATGAACATTCAACATTGTTTGAAGCAACCATGAAGCTCATGCTCTCCAAGTGTGCTCCCATGTGAATATGGATAGTCATATATTCACCAAGGACCATGAAGAGAACCTTTCAAAGATGAAGTCTTGCTCAAGCCGATCAAGCCTATTTCATGCCATTCAAGCCTAACACAAGATTTTTCAAGCTTATGAAGACTTTATTTGTATCTTGTGTGAGTGTTTAGGCATTATCTTTGTGAATCTCTCACTTAGGATTGAACTACATTAGCTCACTTTAGAATGACTTAAAGACCATAGGTTTTAAACTTAGAAAATCTCTTTTTGGTCCAAAGTTATTTTAAGCTCATAGTGAACTTTATGGATCCAAAAGACAAAATGCTTTTATACTTGTTGTTTTGGCTTAAACATCTTTGGAAAACATTGTTGAATCTGCCAAAACTTGTGTGAACAAGTGGTTTTGTTGAGCAAATGTTTAAACTCTTGTAAAAGGCTGTTTTTGAGTAGTTTTACTCAAACAGTCGACTGTTTGTTCAAGACAGTCGACTGTCTGAGTAAAACAGTCGACTGTTTGAGACAGTAGCTTTGTTTTACGAACACAAAACCCTTAGTCGACTAACAACCCCTTCCTAGTCGACTAACCGAGCCCTGAACTCAATAACGGCTAGTTTTTGACAAACCTAAACGGCTCTAATTTGCTTTCTAATGACAATATCTCTTGAGGGATCTATAAATACTCATCTTATAAGTCTTAAACAACCTAATGATCATACACAATCAAACTCAAACTTATTTTTCATCATTCTTGTATGATTTAATTACTTACAATCATCATTCTCTCTTGAGCCCTTGAATAGTTCTTAATTTTTGAGAGATATTAGTGAGAGCTTCATTATTGTACATCTTCTACTCATTAAGGAGTGTTCTTTATTGTACTCAAACCTCATATTGTAATCTTGTGAGTTATAAGGGTTGAGTGTAACCCTTGTAGGTGAGAATCTACCACCTAGAAAGTAGATTGTGGATGAGTTGTCTTCCACCTTGAAAGAATGAAAGTTGTAAAGGTTTCTCCACCTTGAAGGAGTGATCCATAGTGGATTGTGGAATCCGCAAGACGGGGCTCTTCAAGCGTGGACGTAGGCGGAGCCGAACCACGTTAACTCCTTGTGTTTGAATCTCTCTAACTCTTCTCTTACATTTCAATTTATATTTGCTATATATTGTTGAGTTGTGATTCTTTCTTGTTCTCTCATTTCCACTTAAATTTGTTAACTTGTTTATATTCTGCTAAATTTAATTGGCCCTAATTTTTATTTGGTAATTATTTTTAAAGTTTGCAATAACTCTATTCACCCCCCCTAAAGGTATATACTTGGGCCAAGAGGGATCAAACGGATCGAATCAAAACGAGCTAGCAGATCAGTTCGGATTGCTTATCGGACTCGGATAGGGCCGGCCCATTGGACAAAAATCCTTAGCCCAGTTCAATCCATTTCCTATGGATCAGATCAGTCCAGTCCATTAGTTATTGGATCGGATCGGGCATGATCCGTTAGCTTATTTGATCAATCAGCTGGCCAAATGGGCGGCCCGTCCATTTTGACACCACTACTTTGGGGTGCCTTGTTTTTTGGTGGTGGTTGTAATTCTATTTAATCTAATAAAATTCATTATTTGTCGATTAAAAAAAAAAATTTATTTCATATGTTTGGTATACGACATCGAATTATTTTATTCTTGTGTAATGCTCGAGTAATCCATAATGACTTTATTTGATGGTGGATGCATTTTTTTTCTTTTCAATAATATACACCTTACATAAAGTTGCATAAGGTGACCTCCGTAGGGTTAATTGTAAAATAAATTTGGAAAAACAAACCGATAAATTAGATACCCAACTTTTATATATCATGTTTGCCAAAAATCTTAGTATCCAATGGTTGGTTTCTGAAAAATGCATGTCACTTTGAAAAATTATGAATTTTTTATTCTTTAAAATATATGTCACCATTTTTCCATAGGTTTTTTTTAGAAACCGATTGTCGGATCACCATGATTTTTGGCAAGCATGACATAAATATGAAGACTATCTAATCCAATTATCGGTTTTTGCAATTAATCTTACACAAGTCACCTTAAGAAACTTTTTATATGTTATATTAGTTCCCAACTTGTTTGTTTCTTATCTTATTCAATTTTTTTTGATAATTTTATCATTAATTATTAGTTCAGTTGACTAGCTCTCTTCTTTTTTTCCCTTTTCTTTTATTTAATTATTTGTGTGTATGTGTAGTTCCAAGAATGGATTCTCTGCCGAATTAAAAATAATCGGACAATAAGCAATCAAAAAGATAGCAAAGAAAAGGCAAAAGAAAATGTCGAAGGCAACATGAATTGTAGCGTGGCATTAATGGAGAAACAGAGAGAAAACGGTTTCCAAAATATGTGCCGCAGCTACAACAGCAGCAGTTTCCACAAATATTGGAAGATACGCTACTGACTGCCCAAGAGCCACAAGCACCACCACGAGATTTTGATTATGGGACCATTTTGGAGATATGTTACTAGCTGAGGAGCCACAGATGTCACAAACCTCGAAGAATGATGCAATTTATGTAGATCTTGCTATGTTGGAGGATTGGCAATTGAGTGACCAGGCCTTTTTTGAGGATATGCTAGCAGAGGAGTCACAGCTGCCACAAAGCTCAAAGAATGATACAATTAATAGAGATCATGGTATATTTGAGGATAAATCGTTGAGTGACCGATAAGGAGGTGCTGGCATTACCTTAAGATTCTGATTTTGATTCCCTTTCGGAGGATATATTACTAGCTGAGGAACCATAACTGTCTGTAGAGTTTTTACAATATTGAAAATCCACCTTCAATGACTCTATTGATTGTTTGACACATAAAACTCTTTGAATAGTGAAAAACACAAAATCGCCTTTAGCCGTGGATGTAGCTTTCTCGTGAAGTGAACCACGTAAATCTCTTCCTTCTTTTGTGTGTTTGTATATGTGAATGCATGCATAGTTGATTAATTGTTTTCATTTAATTTCAAGAGTAGTATTTAAGAAGTAGCTAGAACATCCAAAAACATATATCCCTCTGGTTAATTAGGAGCTCAGTCGCTATTAAGACGATGATCCTAAAAAAAATAATTCTAACACATTAGGTGAACTTTCAATTTAAATGCAAATTTATTAAGTTTTACTTCATGAGTATGTTGAGATCTTCCAGCTGCAACTAGTAGATTTGGGTTCTGTTACGCTTGTATAGAACCTGATATTTGAATCTTTGGTTTGTCTCATCTGTTCAATGAAATGCTTTTTTATGCGTTATGGTTCAAGTAGAATGGTTTTAAATATTTCACTACTAGCTATATTATAAGATTAGCGCGCTCTCTCTCTCTCTCTAAGACCAAACTTCTAAGAAGATAAGAATTGGATCCCGGCGGTTTTCCATCTTTAAATCTACGCATAGATATTGCAGGTCTAAGACGTTTCCCAACTTTTTCAGTTCTTTGAAACTTATCTCTTGATGTTCTAGAATTTGTGTTTGGTGGCAATAGAAATGGGTTCTGTCAAGCTTGAGTTTTGAAAAGGAGACCAACTAGTCCTAAGAAGATTAATCATAACAATCATTAATTGTAAATTTATGAAGTTTAATGTCAATCAGTTGAGGTCTTTCAATTGTAGCAAATTTGGTTTCTGCCAAGCTTTCTAAGAACATAATAATTCAACTTTGGCTTCGAAAAGTTGATTAAACTATGTTCCTCTATTTTCTCTAGAGAGGTTTGTGTTCGATATGATCAATAGTTTCATAAGTTGTGTGTGTGTTTTTTTTTTTTTTTCTATGACTCATAGTGCAATTTTATCTTGGTTGCTAGTTGGTGTGGAATAAAAATACTTAGAACATAGTTCCTCACATCACCATGTAAATCTAATTGTAACTATTAAAAGCCAGGAGCCCATGTGAATTAATGTCTCCAAATTCTATTGGACCATACTTCTACACAGTATGAGAGCAGCACAATTAGTATTAAAAAAAAAAACAAAAACCACGAGACCTCACTGCCCACTAGTCCTGATATAATGAAAATGTATAGTGATAAACACAAGCTGAGTATAAAGATCCTAATAGTGAAATTAATGAATGTCATAGTTCATAACAAGCTATCTACAGCTTCTTCTTCTTCTTCTTTTTTGGTATTCAAAGGGGTTAAAATCCAAAAAAAAATTACAAATGACACCACCAATGTCTAGCTACTTGACATACATCTGCAAACAACCAAGGTTTCATATCCCTTGGAACTTCCCTATATAAAACTAACCCTGCTTGATGGTTTTTACTAAAGGAAGCCATCCAGTCTGCACAACAATTTGCTTCTCTCATTACATGTTTGTTGTTGGAAATGGCTCACTTTAAGCCATGTGATAGATTTGTCACATGGTAAGCATGGCTTTGTTGAGTTTTGAGCTATGTAATGCATGTATTTGTCGCATGGTAACTGATTTTGTTGAGTAGCAGACAGAGAAAATAAGCCATCCTCCCATATGTGTCAGCATACTAAGTCAATAAAGCAAGAGACAAGATGGTTAAGACAAAGACTTTATGTTTTTGGTCGGTGGTGTACTCTTATAGATTCGCATAAAATGAAAGGTAGACGGAATTCAGAAGGAAATCGAATTAAGAGAGAGAAATACTAAGAGAAGACAGAGAGTGTTTGCCTTGGGTGTATTTGGGTTTTAGGTGTGAGGAAAAAAAAAGGAAAATTTCATTCATTCTCCATTTTCGTCCTCCCTAGTGTAACATTGAAAAATTGTGGCTTTTTTGTTCTTTAAAATGTCACCATTTTTTCACAGTTTGTTTTTTAAGAAACCAACCATTGTATCACTATGATTTTTGGCAAGCACGATATACATAAAAGGAGCATCAAACCAAGGGTCAGTTTTTGAAAATATGCTCAATAAGTGGCCCTAGAAGAGGTCACTTGATGCATCTTGCATCAGGTGCACCTTATATTAAAAGCTCTACATATATATACATATGTGTATGTATATATATAGTCATTCTATTATAAGGTCGACCTTGCATAAGGTTATGCAAGGTCGGCTCCATATCTCCAATTTTAGAAGACAGTTCGTAAAATTGGCCGTTGGATTAGATGCTCCCACTCTGTATGTCATGCCTGCAAAAAATCACAGTAATCCGACGGTTGATTTTTGAAATAACTGACGTTAAAAAAAATGGTGATTTTTTAAAGAACAAATAAGTTGCATATTTTCACAATGACATATTTCAAAAACCAACTGTCGGATCACTGTGAGTTTTTGTAGGCATGACATACAGAAGGGGAGCATCTAATCCAACGGTCATTTTTACGAACTGTCTTATGAAATTGGAGATATGGAGCCGACCTTGCATAACCTTATGCAAGGCCGGCCTTATATTAGAATGACTGTGTATATATATATATATATATGCGTAAGGTCGGCTCCATATGGCCAATTTTAGATGACAGTTCGTAAAACTGACCGTTGGATTAGATGCCCATCCTCTGTATGTCATGCCAGCAAAAAATCACAGTGATCTGACGGTTGGTTTTTGAAATATGTCATTGTAAAAATATGCAACTTATTTGTTCTTGAAAATATCACCATTTTTTTAATGGCAGTTATTTCAAAACCAACCGTCGGATCACTGTGATTTTTTTAAGGCATGACATACAGAGGAGGGGCATCTAATCCAACGGTTAGTTTTACAAACTGTAATATAAAATTAGCCATATGGAGTCGACCTTACGCAACTTTGCGTAAGGCTGGCCTTATACTATCATCTCTGTATATATGTATGTACATATGTACACATATATACATATATATGTACATATATACATATATATGTACATATACCTACAGAAATGCAACAGTCGAGCTGGCCTGACTGTGGCTGCATCCGGTCACCCCATTTAGGGGGTGATGCAGGTCACGGTTTCACATTGCGACCGTTGGATTTCCTGTTCATGCAGTGCTTGTCATGCCTACAAAAAATCAAAGTGATCCGACGATTGGTTTCTGAGTAAACTGACTTTGAAAAAAACTGGAAAAAAACTGCCATTTTATATTCTTTGAATTCCAGTTTTTTTCAAAGTCAGTTTTCCAAGAAATCAACCGTTGGATCATTGTGATTTTTTGCAGGCATGACAAGCACTGCATGAATAGGAAATCCAACGGTCGAAATGTGAAACTGTGACCTGCATCACCCCCTAACTGGGGGTAACCGGATGCAGCCACAGTCAGGCCGGCCTGACTGTAGCATTTCTGCATACACACACACACACACACACACACACACACACACACACACACATACATACACATATACAGAATTTATATACTTAGCCCAGATTGATGTCCCAAAAATTGAATAAAAATGTCATTCCCAAGGCAACGGCCTCTTGTGCATACCCCAAGGACCAACCCTGCAACTCTAATAAGTCCGACTATGTTGATGGATTGAGCATGTGATCCTCTATCTCTCTCTCTCTCTCTCTCTCTCTCACCTCCCCCACTGTTTTTCTTTTTCTCCTGATGTTAGCGATGAACATTTTAGCTTGCTTTTTTTTTTTTTTCAGACGTAGTGAACTTGCGTTCCGGCTTAGTGAATTACAAGATTCGGTGTAGTAGACTCTAGGTTGGGGTTGTAGGTGGCGTTGAAGGTTGTTTGGAGAAAGAGGAGTATTTTTGTAATGAAAGATTTTTTTTAGAGGAACTTTGGCATAAAAATATTTTTAAAAAAGACCTTAATTTGGCCAATACCCCATATTTAAAATTATTAAGAGTAAGATTAAAAAAATAAAGAAACATAAGGGCTTAGTGGTTCGTGCCTCTTCTTTCATGGGATAAGGTTCTGGATTATATTTCTAATGGATAAAAATTAGCAAACTCGAATCCTTTGCTTGGGTTAACTTGCTTGTATTAATTTGGGTTTTCATCAGATTAAGCCACGTCAGCAAAAAGTGAAATCAACATCTGAAGTTTAAAGGCATAGCTAAACAACATTATAAAGTTGTGTTTTGAGGCAGACGGCATTAACGGAAACAGTTCGTTCTGTCCAATGCTCCATCCTCTCTCTCCCTTCTCCTTTTCTCTCTCCTATCCTCTGCACACACCTCCATATCTACAGCATATATCCTTCTCTCTCACCCTTCTCTGTTCCATCTAATTTTTTCAGGGTTTTATCAATAAACACAACATCGATCCCTATTTTAACTCTCTTTTTTTCGGTATAAGTAGAGAGTTGAACATAATATATGTATATATATATATATAATTCCAAAAATGTTTGTGATTTGAAGAGAAAGGAGGAGAAGAAGATTTGAAGAAAATGATCAAGCCCTTGTTTTTTTCAAACAGTTTCCTTATGAATTTTTTGTCAAACACTCAAACCCTCATTTTTTTTCTCCCATTTTCTCAGCAACCAAACATATTCATTTTCGTTTTCTTTCTCTCTACCCACCGTTAACGATCATCGGAGTGTTGTCGGAGGATCCCTCTCTCTAGCGCGTGGAGAACCCCCTTCTTACTCTGTTCAGGGCCGGCCCTGAGCTAAAGCAACCCAAGCAGCTTCTTTAGGCCCCCATTCTGTATAGCCAAAAAAAGGCCTCTCTCCATAGTCCATATATACCACTTTTAGGATTGGGCTTGGACTTGTAGTTTGAAGATTGGCCCAAATTCTGATATCTAAAGCCTGAATGGCTTTTAGGATTGGGCTTGGACTTGTAATTTGAAGATTGGACCGAATTCTAATTTCTAAAGCTTGTGCTGAAAGTTTGAAACAAGCCCGCCTTCCCCCAAATCAGAATTCTAAATTCTGATTACTAGTAGTTTTTGCTTATGCCAAAACTTTCAAAAAAAAAGTTTGAAGATTGGATGCCCTATCTTTTTCTCCCTTTCTTTTTCCCTCTTCTCTCTAGCCTTTTCCCCTCCCTTCCCACCACCAAACCCAAAACTTTGTCTCTTGTGAGAAAAAAAAAAAAAAACAATGTTTCTCCATCTCTTACCCTCTATGGTCCCTCCCTAGAGTCTCCAAGGCCTCTAACTTGAAATCTTGAAGAACTCAAAGAAAGCAAGTAAACAACCCTTTTTTTTTTCTTTATTGTTATCCTTTTGTTTTCAATTTATTATTATTATTATTTATTTAATATGGGATTGAAATTTTTTATTTAGGATTTTAATTTAAGACTTTATATTTACTTAGTATTATAGTATACTATAGTCCTTTATTATGATATTGAGATTTTTAGATTTTGATTTAGGACTTTAGACGTGCTTTTGTATTAGCTTCTTATTACTATTTTTTTTTTAATCGAAACATTATCATATAAGAAATAACTTTTGATATATAAACATTGAAAATTCATTAAGAATTTTTTTAGAGAAGTTAATTGATTTTTAATTTCTTTCTTGTTTTAGGTTTGATCATATAATTATGCTTCCTAATAAAAAAGTATATTTCTGGACATGAAAAAGGGAAAAAGAAGCAAAAAATAGAAGAATTTATTCAATCTCAAGCAGGAACTCTTGACAAGTTTATTACTAGTAATAAAAAATAAATTTTGGTAGTTAAATATTTTATAATAAAAAATTTGTGTCATTTTGTACTACGTAGGCCCCATTTTAGAAATTCGCTTAGGTCCCCCCAAATCTCAGGGCCGGCTCTGCCTCCGTTCGTTCTGTCTACTTGTGGCTTATACAGGAAAGAAGAATCAATAAGATAATGACTAGAAAAATAAAAGATTGGGAAAATAAAAGATAAAGATTGGGGCAAAACAGTGTGTAATAAAGCAAAATCGTGTGCATTTAAGGGAAAAAGAAAAGGCAAACAGCATTACGCCATTCCGTGAAGCAAAAAACACCCTTCCTCTGCTATTTTGATGGCCTTATATTTTCAACCGTCGATTTCACTTTTTGCCATTGTGGCTTAATCTGATGAAAATTCAAGTGAATACAAGCTAGTTAAACCTTAGCAGAGGATCCGAGTTTAGAATTAGCCCATTCATTACTCCTATTTCCCGCTAACCACTTACCTACATATGTATATTGCTTGGAAAAAAAAAGATTAACAAAAGAAAAGTTTTTCACATGTGGTAATATTGAATTTTGAGTTCGGGGATTAAGGTTATTTCTTTGGCAACCAGCTTGGTGAGGGGCATTAGTTTGAAGTTGAGGCTAATGAAGGATTCTACTACTTACATGTCCTTGCTCTCTTTGAAAAAGAGCATACCAGAGTAATGTAGTTTACCAAAACACTGAACTTGGGAATAAAATTCTCTGGGAAATTGGTGTCAGCTCCCATTTTATAACTCTGTGCTGCAAAAAGTCCTACACAGACATTTCCTTAACTATATGTCCTTTTTATCCAGATGGACGAATATGCCCCTAGATGGAATATAGGCTACATGACTCCCTCTTTATCAGAGAGTTTTTTTTAATAATAATCTTTTTAAAAAATATTTGTAAGAATGACTGATTGTTCCACAATCAAGCTTCGTTTTACAGTATTCGAGGCTGACATTGAGAGTTTTTACACTGTAAGTACTTTGATTTGGTTGGTTTTTAGTCTTATGTATGCTTTTGTCTCTTGTAGGTTAATTTTCGCCTAAAAACCGAGTTTAGCAACCTAAAGAAAGCACTTGAATGAAGTGGAGCAAAGGTAGCATGCCAGGATGATCACCGAGCACGAAAAGCAGCAAATTCGAAGATAAAATGCAAAATTACCCCAAGCCTATCGATAGGACACCATCCCTATCGATAGGGTAGCTCTCAGGATCGAAGCTCTGCAGAATTTTTACAGCCGCACACAACACCTATCGATAAGGCACTAGGCCTATCGATAGGGCTATCGATAGGGCTCTAAGCCTATCGATAGGTCTGAGCTCGGGCAGTTTTCTAAATTGATTAGAACTCTGTTTTAGCAAGTCTGGATATGGTAAATCGGCAGAGCTCGGCAGGGAAAGTCTTGCACACTATTTAAACACCTTTAGAAGCCTGAATAAGGGTTCCCACTTGTCTCAGATTCACCCATAGCCTCTACTACACTTCATTATTCTCTTGAATCTCTCTCTCATCTCTCTCATACCATTCAACTGGGATTTTGGCTGCATATGGAAGGAACGAAGACCTCCGGTGATTCAGCCCCGACTATGAGTAGCTAGACTCCTTACCTTGGGTGTAGATGAAGCTTGGTTAGTGGTTTTGTTATGCATTTATTAGGGTTTAAGGTTTTGTAATGGGTTTATGACATTTGTACAACTTTGAGAGATTGTCATTTTATGCAATCCGTTCTTTAATGATTCTTTTATATTTGAATATGAATGTTTTCTGTGATTCCATTCATATTGGTTGTGCAAAAGTATTGATTGAATACGTTTGAGTTCATTAGTTTGTTCATACCTAACTAGGATAACCTGTGCATGCTTCGCTTGACAGGTTATGCCTTATTTGGATGAGTTTACTATATGAACATAAGTGTAATATATTTTTGATGATTTATTCTTGTAGTTTAGATCACCATCGATCATAAACAATTGCGAAACCTTAACGTTAATTATATGCATAATAATTTCCTAACTAAAGTGGATTCGAAACTCGAGGTTTATTTTAATTTGATTTAATCAACAGTTAATTTCATAGTTTTCATAAACAACCAACTCTTCAAATCAAGAAATCGTTTGGTAACTAAAATCGGATTCATAATAACTTCTCGTAACTCAGCCATTAGTCCCTATGTTCGACACCCGTGCACTGATTACTTTTCTAACGAATTGAGGTTTTAAGCACGAGTATTTTATAAATTTAAATCTTGATCACGAACAAGGAAATAACCATACTCTGTGTATGAGAAGATGGAGCTCGGTGAGCTCAAGCCTACACCCACCGTGTTACAGTTTGCCGATAGGTCGACCAAGGTTCCTAGGGGTGTGTTACAGGATGTGTTAGTTAAGATCGAGTCATTTGTCTTTCTAGCCAATTTTATTGTTCTAGATATGGAGCCTGTAAATACCACTAGACCCCAAATTCCTGTCATCATAGGTAGACCTCTTCTTGTGACTGCAAATGCAGTCCTACATTGTCGGTCAGGTATCATGGAAGTTTCATTTGGTAATATGAAGGCTAAGCTTCAAGTGTACCATGCTGTAACGTACCTTCATCACTTTGAGGAGTGCTCGTTTGTAGATGTCATTGACCATGCAGTCGACGAGGCTTTGCCTTTTATCTTGTCCCAGGATCCTTTAGAGTCATGTCTGGCACATTTTAATTATGAAGATTTTGATATTGACCAGTCTATTCTAGAGGTGAATCAAATTCTCGAGTCAACTGCTGCATTAGGCAACCTACCTTGGAAGCCTAAAGTCGAGGCCTTGCCTCAATTGTCTAGTACCTCCATGCCTACATCTCTAGAGGTTGCCCCGAAACTTGAGTTGAAGCCTTTACCGGCTAATCTTAAGCATAAGTTTCTAGGTGCTAATGACTCTCTTCCGGTTATCATTGCTTCTGATTTGAGTGTGGAGCAGGAGTGTAAGCTCATGAAAGTTCTAGATGAGAATAAACAAGCCATAGGGTGGTCGGTTGCCGATCTTAAGGGTATAGATCTGTCTATTTGCATGCACCGAATCCATCTTGAGGAGGGAGTTATGCCTTCACGGGAAATGCAGCGAAAGCTCAATCCCAACATGAAGGAAGTGGTTATGAAAGAGGTTGTGAAGTTGTTGGATGCGGGTATTATTTACCCCATCTCCGATAGTGCTTGGGTAGCTCCTACCCAAGTTGTGCCTAAAAAGTCCGGTCTCACTGTAGTTGCAAATGATGAGGGTATTCTAGTCCCTACTCGAGCTACCACTGCGTGGCGAGTATGCATCGACTATAGGAAACTTAATTCTAGGACTAAGAAGGATCACTTTCCACTTCCTTTTATTGACCAAATTCTAGAAAAACTTGCGGGGCAGAGTTTTTATTGCTTTTTAGATGGCTATTCTGGATATAACCAAATTGCAGTATACCCCGAGGACCAAGAAAAGACCACCTTTACTTGCCCTTTTGGCACTTTTGCCTATAGGCGCATGTCATTCGGCCTATGCAATGCTCCTAGCACATTCCAAAGACGCATGACGGCCATTTTCTCTGACATGATTAGAGATTTTCTAGAGGTTTTTATGGATGATTTTTCGGTTTTTGGTTCATCTTTCGATTCTTGCCTCTCTAATCTTACCAAGGTCTTAAAGCGTTGCTGTGAAACCAATTTGGTCCTGAGTTGGGAAAATAGCCATTTTATGGTTCGTGAAGGTATTGTCTTAAGACACGTGGTGTCTAGTCGTGGTATTGAGGTCGATCGTGCGAAAGTCGATTTAATTGCTAAGTTGCCACCCCTTACCACTGTCAAGCAGATTAGGTCCTTCCTCGGACATGCCGGTTTTTACCTGCGATTTATCAAAGACTTCAGTAAAATCTCTAGGCCCTTGTGCAATCTTCTTGCCAAGGATATTCCCTTTGTCTTTGATGAGGCTTGTCTGAAAGCCTTTACCACACTGCGCTCTCTCTTGAGCACTGCTCCTATCATGCAGCCCCCGAATTGGTCCTATCCATTTGAGATTATGTGTGATGCGTCTGACTAAGCTATAGGGGTTGTTTTGGGTCAAAGGATAGACAAATTTCCTCGAGTTATATATTATGCTAGTAAAACTCTTGATGATGCTCAAATGAACTACACCTCCACTGAAAAAGAGTTACTAGCTGTTGTCTATGCCTTAGATAAATTTTGTTCTTATCTGTTAGGGTCCAAAGTCATAGTTTTCTCTGATCATGCTGCTCTGTGGTACCTTCTGTCCAAAAAAGAGACTAAGCCTAGGTTGATTAGATGGATTATTCTTTTGCAAGAGTTCGATTTTGAAATTCAGGATAAGAAAGGGTCGAAGAATGTGGTAGCTGACCACCTATCTAGGATTCTAGCAGATAAGGATAGTGATACTCTTCCGATTCGGGATTCCTTTCCCGCCGAGCAGTTATTCACAGTTTCTCAGGTATCTTTGCCCTGGTACGTTCACATTGTTAACTATTTAGCTACAATGCTTATACCTTCTATTTGGGCCAAACAGGATAGGGATCGATTCTTTTCGCAAATTAGAAATTATTTTTGGGAAGACCCTATTTTGTTTAGGTACTGTGCTGACCAAGTGATCCGTCGATGCATCCCTGAGAGTGAGGTGCCAGATATCTTGAAGTTCTGCCACACTCTGGCTTGTGGTGGACACTTTAGTGGCAAAAAGACTGCCGCTAAAGTCCTTCAGTGTGGGTTCTACTGGCCCACCTTGTTTCGTGATGCTATGGACTTCTGTAGGTCCTGTGATAATTGCCAGAAGATGGGCTCTATGTCTAGGAGAGATATGATGCCTCTGAACCCGATTCTCATAGTGGAAATTTTTGATGTTTGGGGCACTGATTTTATGGGACCCTTTCCCATCTCTCATGGTTTTGAATACATCCTTGTGGCCGTCGATTATGTGTCTAAATGGGTAGAGGCGGCTGCCACTAGGACGAACGATCATAAGGTTGTCCTCAAATTCCTTCAGGAGAATGTGTTCTCTCGATTTGGGTGTCCTAGGGCTATCATTAGTGATGAAGGTTCACACTTTAATAATAAACCTTTTGCGGCACTTGTTGCCAAATACTCCATTACCCATAAAGTCGCGACCCCATACCATCCCCAAACTAGCGGGCAAGTGGAAGTGTCCAATCGGGAGATAAAACATATTTTAGAGAAAACGGTCAAGCCCGACCGTAAAGATTGGTCTTTAAGACTTGTCGATGCTCTTTGGGCTTATCGTACGGCTTATAAAAACCCCATTGGCATGTCCCCTTACCGGCTAGTTTATGGAAAACCATGTCATCTTCCAATTGAGCTTGAATATAAAGCCCTATGGGCTATTCGTCAGTTTAATTTTGAGATGAAGGAAGCGGGTTCTCACCGCCGACTTCAACTTAGTGAGCTCGAGGAAATTCGCAACGAGGCATATGAAAGTTCAAAAATTTATAAGGCTAAAATGAAAGAATTTCATGATAAACATATTACTCGTAAATCGTTTGAGCCTGATCAACGAGTTTGGCTTTTTAATTCCAAGTTGCGATTATTTTCGGGCAAACTAAAGTCTCGATGGGATGGGCCTTACACGGTTACAAATGTTTTTCCCCACGGTGCTATTGAAATTACCAATCCCCGTAATGGTTCATCCTTTATGGTGAATGGTCAAAGGCTTAAGCCTTATATCGAGGGCTTTGGGAATGGGGATACGACTCGGGATGGTATGGTGGTTGAGTCCATGAAGCTTGAGGATCCCACCTACGAGTTTAATTGAGGACCCTCACCACGTCTGGCTGAAGACGTTAAACTTAGCTCTTCTTGGGAGGACACCCTTGCATCTGTATGTTTAGTAGTACCATGTCGTTAGTTGCTTGATTTGTCGTTTTCTCACTGACTTGTATTCTATTTTCTTCATCATTAGGGACAATGATAGGATCTAAGTTGGAGGGTGGGAGTTCACATGCATTTCATTTTGTGATTCCATTATTTTGATTATATATGTGACCTCATGTCTTGCAATTAGCTATGAAATTTTTTGTTTTTGTTTTAGGGTATCGTTCTTGCCTTTAATGAAAATTTCTTGAATATTGTGCATCATAATACCCACGATACCATACTCTGTGCATCAATTGTTTCCCGACTTTGAATTGGTTTGTTCCTAATTATATTGCACGTGCACGAATCGATTTGAATATCTTATTTAGCAGATGAGTATGTGATGATGATTCTAGTTTAGAGTGGAGATTTATAACCTTTTATGCATATGTTGAGCCATTCTTGTTATTCTGGGACACAAATAATCACATTGCTCCTTTCAGCTCATTTGATAATCTGTTATGGATTCTGCATTGCAGTTTTACTTGACTAAGTACATGTGTACCATTGATGCATTGTGATCAATTGAGAACATTAGAGCATGTTTTGAATATGATTTTAGGCCTTTGTTCAGAGTCTGTAAACCTTATGTCAGTAGTTTTCTGATAGGTCAATCGTGTCCCACTCATACCCAGTTTTGAGCCGTCAATCCCAATTGTTCATATACTTAGGTAACCATGGGTTGATTATTGTGTTTTTGAGTCGTTTTGATGTGTTTAAAGTTGTGTGAGCTTTTGGGAAGTCTATTGCCGCTTGAAATTGGAGAAACATGCAGTTTTCGGTCTCATTTTCAGCCTCTCTATCGATAGGGATTCATTCTTATCGATAGGCCTATCGATAGGGTCATATACCTTATTGATAGGTTACCTTCTCAGTTAAAAAAAAAAAAAA